>OMNM01025909.1:1517-11974 GCA_900302745.1 Parablennius parvicornis | reverse complement strand
ACATACGCAAATACACACTTATTGATCTCTGTGAGTTAGCCTCTTCCTCCTTTCTGTTTTTTCAAAAATCCTCACCCCTCGTCTAAGCTCTGTGCAAGTGTGTGTTTGCTCTCTCTACAGTCACTATATCAATATCGGAAGCAAACCTGGAGGCTTATTTCAGGGCTATTTTTCCTCACCGTCTACAATCTTCTTTGTTTCTCCTGATCACAGTCGAACTGTGTTGGCATGCCCGTGAAGATAAGGCCGTATTTTTCCCTCTTCAGCCGCGGCGTCAAAGCCGCTTGATAGAAAATGTCTTCACGGCCCTGTCGACAAATGAGTTTTGAATACCGTGCGTTGAATGTCACTCGCAAATTGACGGCCTGACTACATACATTTTCGCTTTCTTTGATACGCCCCATATTTTGCTTTTGTTCTGTCAGGAACATGGCACTTTTATTGGCTAGACTTGAAAGGAAACAACAAGCCAAATCAGAATTTGCATACGTTATTCCCATGACGCCAGACAGCCCGATGTGGAATAGGAACAAGTTAGTTTTGCAGAAAGTTACCGCAGTGAATAAACAAGGCGTAGTTGACAAATTCGAATTCTTTGCTCCACCAATAACAAATAAGCGGGATTTAATTGTCGAGGCAGTTTTATTCCAGCTGTTTGTACAGATATTTAGCAGATTTTATTCAAACGTGTTCACCCTACAGATGTGACACAATAAACTGCAACTAAATGGAATATATATTAAGATACTAAAAATACCTTTTGATTTTGTGGTGAAATGGTTCTGGAATGCATAAATCTTAATTATTAAAGGATTTGTCATGAAATGACAATGTATGTTGATGTTTGACTGGTACACGATGATGACTATTTCGCTTTTATAATCTTAATTACTGGACAGAACAAATCCTATCCAAGCACTTCCGTAAGTTGAAAATTGTCAATCCAAACAAAGGGAGACACACACATTCACACCTATGGGTGTTAAAATAACCTTAAGTGTTTGGCCTGTTGGAGGAAACTGGGCCACACATAAAATTGATTCTAACCTAAAACATTCCAGCTATGAGATGAGAACAACAACATGTTCAGTGTCCTGTGCACCTACAATACTAACCAAATTACTGGATTCTACTTAGTTTTCTTTGGTAGGAATTATTGTTTTGGGATTAGGAATATCCGTACGACACACGGTTCAATCCTGCCATCTCTTTTTCTTTTACAGGGTCACAAGACGCTGGAGTCAATCCCAGCTGACTATGGGCGAGGACAGGATACACCCTGGACAGGCCACCAGCCCATCACAAGACGACCACAGACACTCACATTCATAACCAAGAACATGCAAACTCCACGTAGATAGGCTGAACTGGTATTTGAACCCAGGCCTTCACATTGTGAGGCCTGAGCACTAACCACTGCTCCATCATGCAGAAACACAGTTTGTTTTTTTTTTTTCACCATTTCTTGACTAATATCTGGACCGCAGTCGTGGACACGAAGATCAAAGCTTCATTCCCAGTAAAATACAGTGCTTCCCAGTGCTAAAAAAAAAAAAAAATGTTTTTACATTTAGCCTGTTTACTCGAGAAATTTCACACCCAGCATCAATTATTGTCAGGTTGAACAAAGCACTTAAGCCACAGTTGGTTGAGTGCCTCCCAACTGTGACCAACCAACATCTCTGATTAGCTGCACTTAAGGGTGTTTTCACACTTTGGCCAATTAACTGAAAACGGCAGCCCTAATATTGTGAGTGTAAATATGACTTGTTAGATTCTTTTGAACCCATTTTACTCGTGCTAATCAAGTGCTGGAAGGAGACCGTTTGGGACCACCAGGTGGGCCACATTAATAGAACAGAGGGGATTCATTTATGCGTTCGCATCCGAATGTGGTGGAAACTAGCACATTGTATCAAAGAAAAAACCTGATACGGTGAGCTCAGCTCTTGAAACTCACAAAAAAAAAAAAAAAAAAGTGGACGGCATTAAAAACAGCAGGACGGGGTAGAAACATCTGTACTGGAGCATGTTCACAAGAACAGCCACTCGTCTCCAGGCGCGTCTCAGAATCACCACCTGCTCGATCCCCCTCTCGCTCCCGAAATGTAATGTGAATTATATATAGTTGACTGTGTGTCTGGCTCACTCTGCCACTCAGTGAGCCCAGCGTGGTGCTGGCGCTCACATCCAGCTGATGCGAGACTGCTTGTTTGAGAACAGAGCGTTGTGCTACATGGATGCTCGCAGCAGGGTTGTATGGCTGGAGAACAACGCTTTAACAAAGTCTGACCGTTACGCACACAGATACACACACGCGCACGCCCGGGTGCGCGCTGCCTCGTTGGCAATGACAGCAGCGGTATATGCTCAGATGCACATGCCAATACACAAGCGCAGGGCGTCCCAGCTGTAATGCTTGAATCGGGACATCTTGTTGGCATTTTGATTGGCCGGAGGGTCTCCCTGCGTCTCCGTTACGCTCTATATGGGAAAGAACAAGCTGCATGTAATGTGGTGGAACACTTTATCGAGACTTTTTTAAACTTAAAAAAAAAAAGATCTTCAACTACAGTTCATGCATTCTCATTTTCTTTTGGGTATCGAGTGAATGAATCCCAATGTAAGACTTTTTTTTTTTTCTTTCTTTCTCGTTTTTCTTTTTTGTGTGATATACTATCTGGGTTATTACCAAGCATGTAGGTAATAAAATGGAGGGGAAATATAAAAGGGAGTAGCTGCATTGGGAAGAAAAGAAAAAAAAAAAGGATCGCGAAGAAGAAGCAGACGAGGAGTGTGCAGAAGTGGCAGAGGGGCGCGGGGAGGCTGGGGTGAAAATATGAAGGCTCCGGCTGTCCCAAATTCAATCAAGCAAACGTCGAGGAACATTCGGAGCCTTTTTGATCAATTAATCTAGCAGATGGCACAAGCGCAGTCAAGAGAGATAATGCTGAATGAGTGAGGGAGAGAGAGAGAGAAGCAGGTGGAAGGTGTGAAAGTTCCCTCTTTTCATGTGAAAGCTAAGATTCTTTACTTTGAAATGCAGCAACTGATAAGATGGGAAGAAAAGTGTCATGTAAAAGACAGTTTGGAGTAGTGTGTGTGTGTGTGTGTGTTTCTTGCGTACGCCTCCTTACTGTTACATGCGCACGTGTGTGTGTGTGTGTGTGTGTGTGTGTGTTTGCGTGAAGCAGAGCAGCAGATTGCTAAAGAAAAGGCAGCCGAGGAGCTTAGCTGGCGGCCACAGATAGAGAGCTAACATCCAGCGATAATCAAAGGAAGACGGAGCTAAATTCTGTCTCTCCTGCAGAAGCTACCTGCTGGGCAGAGCTCTACCTTCCCCCTCCCCGCCTTCCCCTCCCCTCTCACCATCTCTCCTCTGAGCCACTGTGTGGATTTTTAGATGTGGAAGTGGTTTGAATGTGGCTGCTTTATATTATCATTTGAGTGGGCTTGAGAGGCCCTCCACAATGCCGTCGATGACAGCGGCGCGGCACACCTGAGATGCAGCTATAAGTTCACTCATCATGGAAAGAGTAGAGGGAACGTTATTGAAACTAGAGAGTCACAGTGACGAGTTCTCTCTCGTTTTTGTCTTTCAACGATTTTTTATCTTTTTTTTTTTTTTGCCAGACAGCTCAGCCTAAGAGTGGAACCAGTCAGGGTCAGGCTGCCTGTGAGTTTACCTTAATTTACACCCTGTGCATAAGCAGAGGCCAAAAATAAATAAATAAATAAAAGAATACAAATAAAAACAAAGGCAAAAAAAAGGCACTGCCAGGTTGTGGATTAACCACAGGCTGTTTTATCTCCGAAATAAATTGCCTTGTAGACAAAAGAACTAATTCACGGGGTTAGGAAAACAAGAGGAACTCGATGAGGAGCATTCTCCCTGCACGTCAGCGCCTCTCTCCCGCCGACGCAGCGTCTCTAATCGATGAATATTGAGTGGCTCCCGCCACCAGCATTTTAAAGGAAGGGAGCACCCACCATCATTCAAATCTCATATTGATATTTTCTTGCCCTATTTTTCCTCCCCCCCCCTTCTTTCCTTCATGCTCCTGAAGCCGCAGTCAGTGGTGTTAAAAGTTTCTCTGCTCTAATAACTGTGCTTCAACTTTCTCGCTGTAATGACTGTAGGTGGGGTTTTTTTTTCTCTTTTCAATTAGCTTTTTTTTTTTTCCCCTAATGGAAAGGTTGCGGACGACCATGTTCCCCTCTGTTATTTACTTTCCCTGCGCTTCTTTCTTTTTTTTTCTCTCTTTGACATTCACAGCTCAGCGACAAGCCCGAAGCGCGACGACGGATGGCCCGTTCCCGACGGGAGGGGCCGAGAGAAATTTAAGATGCACTCGTTGCAATTAAATAACACACATTTCCACACCACGGCGTGTCTTAAACACACACACGCACGCACAATCCAGCGCCACTGAGCTGAACCAGATAGAGCATGTACCACTGGTTAATAGCCCAATTTATTCAGAGAATATTACTTATTAATTTGCATAATGATTCAGATGATTCAGACATTTGTTAAAGGCGGAGTGCCGTGATTGATGGAAATTTAATTATGACACCTCTTAGTTATTAAACGGTAATCAGGCTAAGCCACTTATCTTTAACACTTACCTTAGCACACGAGGGCTGGAAGAAATTAATGGCAGTCACTGGTCTCAAATCATTTTTAAATACCTTATCGAGTCTTTGAAAAGTGGTTCGAACATGAACACAACATGACGATTGAATATTCAAGGGAGCATTTAGACATCGTATTTTTTTTTCATTGAACTTCTGGTCTGAATGTGGTTGTGGCAGACATGAATGTTTTCTGCAACTTCCATCAGCTCCATGGTGTGACTCTGAGCCCCTCAATGACAAACCGTGAGATATAACCTCCAGAGATTAATGGACATGATATAGAGATTTCTCTCACATGCACTTCACAATGTTATTTATGAAATGTAAGTGGTGACAGCTGCCATGGATGGGCCATAATCCATCCAACATGAGTGGTTTGGGATTCAGTGTTTTGCGTCATTGATGATCAAACCAACAAACTTGTGATTGAAGGCTGCAGCAACTCAACTGCCAAGGCAGGTGACTATTTTAGTCACAATGCAAAATGCTATATGTTGCAGAAAGCTAACACTGAGCATCACTGTGAACGCACCACCTCCACTGTGAGGCATGGCGGAGGCAGCATCATGCACGCTTTTCTTCCCAGGACCAGGGAGGATGGATGAAGAGGAACGTGCTAAGACGACGAGACCGTACACAGTAGTAACTTGATTTTGAGTCTTTTCCAGGTAGTTGAGCTCCTCACTTCAGGAAAAATGGATTTTACTTATTTTTATAGTTTATTTTACCACTTTAGCACTCCCAATATTCTTTACATGAACAATAACATTCACCCGTTCATAATTATTCACACACTCACATACCCAGTGGAAGTCAAACTCACCCATCATCAAAACTAACTTGGATAAGGCCACAAGAGCGACCGATCCACCAATATTGGTGACGTTAGAGAACTCACTCTAGAACAAAGAAGAGAGAAATCTGGTTTTTAAATTGTTGATGTCTGCTTCATCATCATTCTCAGAGTCCTTATACAAGCCCCATTAAAAGGTCTTTCTAATGCCAGTTTTATAAACAAACTAATCCCAAACTCAAGATTCTGCAAGTTTTCATTTGGTCATTTGAAGTTCCACTAGATGCTGTTGGTCTGATGGCCTGTGCATTGCTGCATTCTTTGGTTTCAAATTTTTAGATTAATTGTGTAACATAGTAACATTTGAATGCATTCTACTAGTTTTAGCTGGTTTCACAACGTCTGCACGCAGGTGCCGTGGTGATTAGTGATTACTAATAATAAATAATAGATTATAGATAATAGATAATAGAGGTTCTCACAAAAAAAAAAAAAAAAACATTAAATAGTTCTGATAAAGCACAGTGGAGCTTGGGAGGAATTGAACTTCCTGTGAGCAGCTCAACATGCAGTCTGCGACATGGATACCACGTCAAGACTGAAAGATGCACACACGTGGCAGCTCTGAGCACTGAACTGAAAATAATTGTGCCAATACCATTGAAAATGTCACATATCTCCCTTTTTGCATTCTTTTCAAGGGGCTGTTGTGAACGGGCTGTTGTGAACGAGCTGTCGTTCGCGGGGAGCAGTCCCGAAGCACAATACCGCGACGCAGACCTTTATGCAGCGGAGCAAGTGGCGCTGAGAGCTTCCTGTTTCGGGTGACAGCAGGGTCTCATTGCGCATTCACTCCGCAGATCTCAACCTTCCCCATTCTCTTCCTAATTCCGCCATTTACCATGTTTCCCACTTTCTCTCGGGTTGCCTATAGCAGCCATTGAGCTGGAGTTTCCACTTGGAGACAGCTTGAATTTGTCCCACTCCATCATTACCCATTGTGCCAAAGTCTGTGTCTGCAGACGCCCGTTTCTATTTGTGAGTGCTCAGTGCGTCAGCATCATTAGCAGTGAACGTCAAAACCTGCTCCACCTGTAATACCACTGCATATATTTGTTCATGGCTACAAAACATAAGAATTGTGTTCAACTATTGCAATGGTGCTTTTACTTAACAATATGCAACTCCAAAAGGCATTTGCAGATTTTGGACATTATTGAGGAATACATTATCTTATATAGAGCACAATACTTAAAAAAAAAAACAACAACATTCAAAAATCTTCAATTCCTCTGTGTTACTTTACTAAAGTGTTTCAACATACAAATACTGATACTCGTTACCCATACTCCACCCTGACCTCCTCTCCTCAACTCACTGCATAATTCCGCTAGAGCTTGTTTGATTCTTTTTGTCTTCTTCTAGATGACCTCAACAAAATCCTTTTCGACAAGTGATAAGATAAAGCTTACTATTTTTATAGTATCCAGTTTATTATTTTAATGATAATCATTTTTAATGCAGTTTTATAAACCCAGCATGCAAAAGATTTGTTGACATTCATATCTGCTATGCTATTTCCTGTTAGTTTTAGTTTCCATACATATTCATAGAACCCATCTGTCAACTGTTTTCCATAAAGTATGATTTAAAATAATACCATAAATAAACATAAAGAAAACTTCATATATAGCACAAAACTTATCATGGGAAAAAAATGTCACAAATATCATATTTAAGATGAGTATATAAGTAATAAGTCCATATCTAGGTACGTATCCAGTATTTTCAGGCCAGCAATGATGGTGGAGAGCTTGAGATTTTTTTTTTTAGGTGGTACACTGTGAAAAGTTTGACAACTGCTGCTGTGAGGGTGTCCTTTCTCTAGATTGTCACCTTATATAATCCCGGTAATGTAAGCTATCCTAAGAATATATATGGTCTACACTTCCCACTGCTTTTCCTCTGTTCTGGTGAGAAATAACTCTTTACAATTTGCCAAACAAAGCAAATCAAGCTTAAGTGACATTAAATTATATACCGCTGCAGTGAATGCTACTACAGAAAACACAAAGAGAGAAAAAAAAAAAAGGAAGAAAACAATGACATCAGACCTGCTTTAGGTGAAATGCTTCAGATGCTGGTCTGAATGGAGTAACGACGGCATCATGTGAGGCTGAAAAGAAAAAAAAACAAAAACAAAAAGACAAGGCAACACTTATGAGAATCCACTTTGAACAAACGCATGGAGCTGGATCGTACACGAGCAGCAGTCAGAGTGTGGACATGCAATGTCCAGGAGGCAGCCATCGCTGGAAACACGAGCTTTTCACATTAGTGTCTGTCTGAGCTGGAGGTTCGAGGCAAAACTGTAAAGCTCCCCTACTAGGAGGAGAAAATAGATAAATTGTGAGTTTGGATTTTTAAGGCTTCCACAGAATTTGTTTCCCTAATCACACCAGGGAGAGTCGATTCCAGAGACGGAGAGCTCGGTTGGAAAACACTCGGCTGCCTGCTGGTTTTTTTTTTTTTTTTTCTTGAGACACTCAGATAGCCAGCAGACTGCAACACGAGGGCAAACGAGGATACAAAGGAAACACTGAGGTTGGACAATGAGATGGTGTAAGCCCGTGTAACGACTTCTGAGTTAACACCAGATCTTAAAAGACGTATGTAGCCCGAGCCGGGAGCTCAGTTACTGCTATATTTAACAAAGCTTGAATTTTTGTGCGACAGCGTTGAAGCGTTCTTAAATTTTTAATGTGATAGTAAAAAACGGGAGCGTGAGCTGGTGATAAGTGAATTGTTAGAGTTTTAACAGCGACGCTCACATGGTACCTTATTTAAATATCTTTGACATGAGCTAACTTTGTTCTCTCTGCCTCAGACTCTTTCCGCAGAAAGGAAAACGAAAAAAAGATACGACAACCTCCATTTTGCCGCCAATTCTCAGCCTGTCACTGAGCCCAAGTGAGAAAGCAATTAGGCAGACCAGGAAACAGCCTTCACTCACGTTTTAACGCAGTTTAAGACAAGAGTCTCTAACAGTTCCGATTATCAAGCCGCCGAATGTAAATCAACATTTCATCAATGCTCGCAGCTGTTTATAGGAACTTTACTCTTCTCTCCATCCAAAGTCATCAAACCCTCTGTGCTTATAATGAAATAAACATCATTCACATATATGAATTCATCCACCACTGTAGAGCCAATATGTTCCTTCAGGAAACACTGAATGTAAATTGAAGGGATGCACCGATGCCACTTTTTTAAAGGATGATTACAAGTATGAGTAGTAACCTTTAGCTACGTTCTGATACCGAGTACCAATATGAGTCCTTATTAAATGCCATTACAATTACAAAAAACACTTCTCCTACGTTCTGTTCCGTGACAAACTCGTAGATAGATACTGTTGGAGGTAGCGTCAACGGCGTGGAGACTGTGTATCAATTGCATATGACGGATCACATCATGAGTGGTAACCTCTCTCACCCGATACCCGATACAGGGCATCCCGAGTAATTCTAGCCTTGCTAATCTTGGTACTACCCAACAAAGGTTATTGTTGACATGTTTGACTGACAGAGTCTCCACAGAAGAGCCGCTCCTTGCAATCTAATCTGTCAAAATGATGGACGGCTCTACGATTTTTAGGTAGTAAAGTGCAAAATGACATTAGATGTTCTGCTGCTCAGATTGACTGCTGGGGAGACACGAACACCGACCAGGCCAGACCTTTACCATATTTCGCTAATTGACTTGTTCAAAACAGCCTTTGCACCTAAAACAAGTTTTAATCTAACTTCGACCAAGAAGTGATGAGTTGATCCTAAATTGAGATCATGCTGTAGAATTTATCAGATTGAGGATCATATATGTCTTGAGCATATGGGGTCGATTTGAAGTGACGTCATGATTTCAGACTACTTGCTTGGATTTAGAGAAATATTATAATCTGCACATACCTCATAAACTAGAGTCAGTCTTGGGGTTTTCGCTTCTGTTTGCTCTGTGAAGGACTGGTGACCTGTCCAGGTTGTTCTCTGCCTGAGTCAATTGTCAGCTAAATTGAATAGCAGTGCAGGAAATGGATGTTTGGATGGATCACGATTCTTATACACAGTATGAACTGCTGGACTTGCACGACATTGACCCGAATGAGAAGAGGCCCTAAGGCTGAACCAAAAACCCACAGGAAGGAATATATCTCTAGTTTTTCCTGGTAAAAAAAAGCTTGGGATTGCACAGGACGACAGTATTCATCTTCCTTTAAACCCGAAAGCCCACGTGGACGAGGCAGGTTGGTTGAAAAAGTCCGGTTAAAGGGAAATGTTTTGGAAGGCATGTTTGTGATGTGATGTATCGTCTAGAAATTGAATTTTTAACCTGTTATTAACCCACCAGCCTCAGTTGCAGACATTTTCTTTAAAGGATATATCATATTTACAGCCTTTGCTCGCAGTGTTTGCACATTCTTGTACTGACTATATCTTGTTAATATTAGAATGTGTAGCCCAGTTTGGTATCAAGTTGGAGTTTGATGTTGGATTATTTATATATACTGTATGTGCCTAATAATTAAATATCACCATCATAAAGACTTATTGTGATTTGGTGGAGCTGTCAGGTCATTTTTATTTGACTGTGTTTTTTTCATATTAACAGTCTAACTTCATCCTTTTTTACTGCTTTAATTCACAGTGTTGGTCCAGTACGGTTTTTCTACATTTGACGATAAACTGTGTGAAAAGAATGTCTAGATTTTGAACACAGATGGAAACAACTATGAAAATAAGGGGAAAGAATTGTGTGTATTCTAGTTTATTTGAATACACTTGGTCCATCTGGTTTTCCACCTGGGGATCCTTAAACAGGAAGCAAACTGAATTTACAGTCTCGTATGTTGTCTGCCTTGTATTGAATGAACAAATATTTACTAAATTCCTCTCATTCTTCTTTTCGTCCATTCTTTTATGAGAATCTCAGCCACCCAAACCGAAAACAGGAAGGGGGGGGGGGGGGG
>OMNM01025908.1:8484-29056 GCA_900302745.1 Parablennius parvicornis | reverse complement strand
TTTGAGGTGATGCCAGACAGATCGAGTCCATCCCCGCTGAGTGGAGCCGGGATGGAGTCTCTGTAGGCGGCGGTGAGCGGCAGAAGTGACCGGGAGCTGGGGGTCGGTGAATGGGTCTCGACGCGCGCGCCGCCGCGCTCTGCCTCAGCTCGGATGGGATGCACGGTGAGCTTCATCTGCTGTGAAGAGGACTTTCTGCAAATGCCAGTTTACCGACATGAGGAGAAGAAGAAAGGAAATCCGAGTAAGGTAAAGGAACAAACTTGAAAATGGTAATGCGTTTAAACGCTGTTTTACGCACTGATTAGACACGTGTGTTTGCGTATATAAACTGTGTATGATTTACAACTCATCTGATCGTCCTTGTGCCAGGCAACAGATAACAATTTCCGACCTTTGAGTTCAAGAGAATCTCATCATATGGAGACTACCACCAACAGTGATACGTTTCTAAGTCCCCCCCCAGCAGAATTAAGGAAGTTATTTGGGGATGGGGTGTGTGCACATCCTGCTCAGGACCATCTTTCCAGGGTCGAGTTTGGGCAGTCAAACCGCCTCTCTGTGAGGGAAAGAGGTAAACAATTCACTCATATGAAATGCCTGGGGCAACTCTAAAAAGTCCCAAGTTCAGTCATGCTTGCAGTCCACGACAAAAACATGCATCAAAAGATCCACCTGAGGTGATGTCATGGAAATAATCCACTGTTTCCCCCTCTTACCATCTGCTGCTCTGTCAAAACACTAAACTGTCTCCACATTAACACATCTACATCTACATCTACATTGTCATGGCATAATAATCTTTAAATATATAGTTAATATAAATACAGTAGAATGTTTTAAATGGTTTTAGATCAGAGGGTAAACAGTATTTATGAGCAGGTTTGTGCTCATTTTATCATCATAAACAATGTACTCTTGTGCAACCGTTTTTGTCTTTATGTCGTTAAATTTCAGTGGTCAACCTCACTGGTATCATCTCTAGACTTTTGCATCTTTGTGGACAAATTTTCAATCTATAACATTGTCAGCTCTTTTACTTGCCGCTGACACTTTTTCTGTTACGATCTTTGATGCTAAAGATTACTCAAAAATTACTCCATAATATCTGTTTTTTTAGTGTTGATTTAGCAACTGTTTCATAATTTTTAAAGATTGTCACAGAGGTGATTTGCCAGAGGATGAGTATAACTGGACCCATCTTTTATAATGAAGATGTGCCATCCTCACTTCAAAGATGAAAGACCTTTTGAGAGTTGTTGACAGAGCGCCTCACTGAAACCGCAGCCCTGTGTCGTCCTATTTCTACATGCCTTTATGTGTATTTCCAGGCCTCTTTGCTGTGGCCTGGGCATGCCAACCTTTTGTGTTGCATACGAGTGCAGCCCTCATCAACATCACCAGCTGGTTTCCTGTCTGCTGTCAATATTCGAGTAGAAGTTATCTAACAAGGTGTAAACACTGGACCAGATAATGTTTGGATTGGGGTGAAAGTCTGCAATTAGAATATTTTGTGGGTTGTTTTCTTTTTATTTTGGTTGTTTTGGACCCTGGTAAGAATCAAATGTATGCGCATATATTTTGGGGAAAAATATTCTTGCAATATTTATTCATCCCAGTACAAATCATGGAAAGAATTAGCACAACTTACATATCTAATCATCATAACCATCAGACTGTGACAATTAAATCAAAGAGAGTTGGTGGAGAAGGTGCCACACATTTAGTCTTGCAGTACTGCCATACACCATGAGATGGTGTTTCGAGTAACTTTTACTGTTTTCATTAACAGACCAGACAAATTGAGATAAACACATTCTAAAACTCAAATGAATGGAGAAATATGATAGAGGCTTGCGTTTTTGATGAACTTTAATCGGGTAAATCGTCCACAGTTTAGTTTTTTAAACTCTATGTACCATGGCACGTATAACTAAAACCGAGACTTTTAACAGAAATGTTACACAGTTTGGATTGAATGCCAGCCAACTGGATTTAGATTTCTAAAAGAGGTTTAGTGAACGTTATGCCTACAGGAACACCTCCACTTCGACTTGGGATGATGGCAACATAGGACCATTCATTAGATCCTACACAGCAGTTCATTATAACAGGCCACATAGCTGAAAGCATCCTACTTAAGGCAGAGCATTACCAGCGCAGAGAACGGCTCGATTTCACCCTGAACACTCTTGATATGCAGACTTTAAAGCAGTTGTAGCATGTCAGAACAGTCAAGTCCTACAAAAAACTAATGAGTTTGTTGGAAAAGGTTGTGAAGCCTTCTGAATTTGGACTATCCTGGAAAAATAGAGCAATAGCTGCATTTACATGGTCACTTTTTGGTCAATCAGATTAAATTCTCTATACATCAAAGATACCTTCTCCTGGTCAAAGTAGAATCAGGAAGAGACAAGCATGGGATGCTTTAGTTCATTATGTGGCACGGATCGTACTGCTGCATGTCCCTCCCACATGTCTGTGTATTGTGTGTAAGTAGTGAAGTCATGACGTCAGGTGAACTGACGTCACAGACACGCGAAAAACTCAGACTGTCCTTTCTGCCTTTAGACCAGCAATTTTTGAAACCCCAATCCGAACATTTTCAATCAAAATGAAAGAAAATGTAGAGATCTCAAAAAGATATAAAAGTATTCCCATGCTTTGGCCCCAAGATGGCAGTGTTGTACTCTACCCTCCGTTTCTGCTCAGACTATTAGCAAGTTTGGGTTTTTGGGTATCGGTACACTATCGACAAAGGTAAAAGCTCTTATCTGTATTGAATGAGTTGTTAACACCCCGAGGATGAAATCGTTTTGTTTGATTCAGACTTTATTTTCAAGTATTTAATGCCAACAATGCACCAGATTCAAACTTGCCAAATGGCCTACTTTACATACAGACGTTCTTTAGATGGAAACTGGTTCTTACGCAAACATCCTTGCCCACCGCAGCTCAGACACCATAAATTAGCTGCCGTGGTTCCCACACTGCTGGGAAGCACTTTAAGCGGATCTCGGATGACTTTTCCTGCCCATGCTGAGTTGTCTGGTGGCACAGACAAGCAGCTGGCACTGAGGCGTGTAGGACTGCGGGCGCGGCGAGAGCTGTGGGAAATGAATGCCACCGAATCGGCCAGGAGAGCTGTGGTCGGAGTAATGAAGTGGTGCTAAAGTGTTGAAAATAGTCTCCCAAGTGAGGGAGCCAAGTGTCAGTCAATGCAGAGGATAAACAATCGGTAGTCGCTTCGAATTTAAAGGAACAGTGGAGATGAAGAATGAATTAAAATAGATCACGAAGCAGCAAGAAGTGGATTATATTTCAGTATTGAGCTGCTTTGTCAGGGTTCTCTTTACTCTGCTAAACTGTGTGTACCGTGGTTTTTTTGGTCTTTTTTTTGGTCTTTTTGCTGTCTGAAGCTTCTTCAGGTGTATGGGGATTGCTTTCGCGTGTGATGCTTTGTGGTTTGAGACCCTGAGAGATGGTCTGCCCCCGTCAGCAGCGCTCAGGGAGGCCCGCTTTTGCAGAGCTTTGAAGGGCGATAATGATCGGACAGAAAGTAAAACCCTCATGTACCTGCACTTTGAACTAGATTAAGGGGTCTAGACGAGGATTCAGGAAGAATGTGTAGTGGATTGTTGTTTTTTCCTCTCTCTCATCTCTGGGTGGTGGGACAATAAGAAAACATGGGCCGGCAGACAAGATGAAATGATTGAAAGGTTGTAATCTGGTGGTAGGAACAGATTTGTAACAGTGGCATTAAATGACACTGACATGTGATGCTTCAGAAACACAGGGAACTGTTGTCTTTACAAAACCAAATCCATGAATGTCATTGTGAAATCACACTGAGGAGATTCAACAAGGACTAAATCTGTAGTGGTTCTCTCACCCGACCAGACCGGGGTATAATTAGCGAGGTTATTGAAAAGTTTCACAAGTATTAGTGAAAACAAACAAAAAAAATACAAGCACTTAACCAATACAGAGCGAAGTAAGTATATAACAACTTTTAACATACTGGTTTTTAATAAGAATAACAATTGAGTGAAACTTAGGCTCCATTTACACAACAACACTTCAAGTGAAAAAGCACAATTTTTACATTTTTGTTTCAGGCTCACGTTTTGAAAGTTGTCCATTTACATGGAAATGGCAGCAACACTGAAAACGATACAGGCAGCATATTGGGTCACGAGTTGATGCTGTTGTTTGTTTTTGTATTTAAGCCTCACACCAACTGTTCCTACCTTCTGTATCAGATAATATCTCAGCACGGACTCAAGGAAATGTTATGAAACTAGGCACAATCGTGAAGGCCAAAAATCAAATATTAATGTTCAACTGACCTTATGAATTGTCATGTGACCCTCCATCATCTGGCTCAAAATACACATCCGTTTATTTGTTAAGTAGTTTAATATGATCTAGTCTAGTGCAAGAGCTTTGTTACCAATTTAAAAGAAAAAAAGTTTTTTTAAGAGTTGGGTGAAAAGGCCTGTAAGAGATTTCAGTTGGTCTCAGTTACTAACCCAGAATGGAAGCTGATAATTCATTGTAATAATCCAAAGTATGGTTGGTTTATGTTGAGTTTTATAAGGTAATGATGTTCTTTTGCTTGAGATCAATAAAAGTGTTGATATACGTAATTCTTAAGGATTTAGTTTTACTTTGACAGCATCACATTGGAGGATTTTTACGGGATGAAGTGGCAGATTGTTAAAAACCTCCCTCAATAAAATATGATTGAACAATTTTTTTAGGGTTTTAATGGTGTTCATTATTGTTCTGCTTCTTGGATCCCTGTTAATGGAGTGACCAAATTATTCTACAGACCCACCAATATGATATATAATAACACTAAGGAGTACTACATCTGCTATCTGAAGAGAAAATGACCTTTGTAGAGCACACTTTATGGCAGAGGTGTTGGCTTGGATTCCATTGCACTGTACACGTGTACATAATAAAGCAATCTGTACGTGTATAAATTAATTGTGACACTATTTCAGGAAAGATTATATATGATGTCTGTCAGTTAGTGAAGTTATGTAGCTGTGTGGTGATAATTGTCTATTGTTTTTGCTATGCTTCTCTCATTTGAGGGTCAGTCGTACTATAAACAAGCCAATCTAGTGTTAATCTGACCCGCGCCTTAAGAAACATGGGACTCGCCCCGGCTCAGAACAGCTGATCGAGCTCCTGGTGTCAAGTGATGAGCAGCTGATGTATTTAAAACAGATTTAACAAAAGCAGCTTTTTGGAGAGTTATCACCTAGTTTCATTGATTTTCTCAAATTTGAACATTGTTAGCACCCCCAAAAAACCTGTTTGCATACCCAACAGGTGTTTAATGAGGAATAAAGAGCAGTTCTAACGCGAACATGAATATAAAAGCAGCTAATGCAGTCGGAACACACCCTGAGGGTTATTTTAGAGTGTATTAAAAAAGTATATTGGATCTTCAGTCATCATATGGAAGGAAACATGACTCCAATGTCTGGTCTATTGATACTTATGCTGTGTGGGAAAATAGTCAGATAGCATGCTGACCAGCTGTCGCTATCTTGAGTCTGTGCCGCAATGACGAACAAATTTGTGTTTTTAAGCAGTCGTTGCTACCGTGAAGGTCACATTGCTTTAAGTGAAAGTTCTGTGTATCCCCACGTGTGCATGTTTGTACACGAAGCACTGTTTGTTGACCACGGCAGCACAAAGAGAGAGTAAATATTAGTTTCACATGACTCATGTTGTAGCCGCAGGTGACTTTTAAAGTTCACTTTGTGATTATCTCTCTCATTCAAATGTCTTATATTCACTCATGTTAAGCCTTTATTCAGGAGACCAACATCCTGGAAAAATCAATGGCTTTTCCTGTGTTTGCTAATTGCTGAAAAACTTCCTTTGTTGGCGCTGGTTGTGTTTTGGAGACTTGCTGTGCTACACCGGGGCAGGTACTGAACTTTTGGCGTGTGTCAGCTACTGTTTCAAATCCTTTTTGACAGGTCTATACAAAGCGGCACAGATTTAGTTGTGTGATTAGCAGCTTAAACGGTGCAAAGTGAAGCTGGATATACACGTTGAATCTTCTGCCGTGACCTACTGCTTTCAATAACTTAACCAGGGGCGAGGCATGATGTACATAGTCAGGCCATTCAATTGAGAGAATGAAAATACTTTCATTACAGTTATCAGTGGTGATGTTTAAGTTTCTATTTGATTGATTTCAGCTTTCAGTTTAAGGCCTTTACGCAGCAGTGTTTTCAAGTGAAAAGGAAAACTTTTGTGGTGTTTTGGGCGTCAGTTTACATGACATGATGCTCGGAACGGCTCCCAAGGTGAAACTTCTTGAAAACCCCAGACTCTACTGAAAAAGATGAAAAAGCAACTTTGATGAAATGCTGCAAAATGACAAAAAAGTTCTTCTGTTTATGCACAATAGCAACAATATTTTCTTCCAGGGTGTCATGACTGACGAGTTCTGAAACTTTTTTTAAAAGTTGACAGTCACTGGAATAACAATCCAACTCGACCGTCTAAATACACAACTTTCAGCATTTCTGCTGTTTCTGTGTAAAGGACATCATTTTCAAATGCGCAACTTTTCTGAAATGCACAAATAATGCATTCTCTCTTGAAGAGTCATATAAATGAGGTCTCAAGAGATCTCATCTCGCTAAACCAGCGATGTTTGAGTTCCTGCCCGCAGCCTTTCCGAAGACAAAATAAAATGTTTTTTGGTCAGTTTTGTTTTATTTTAGTCCTTCTGACTTCAGCGCTGTGACCACTGACTCTGAAACAAATATGTCTGTTAAACATTCAAATTTGATTAGTATAACAGCACAATATTTGTTTATTTAAAATTTAAAGTGTCATTTTGAATTTACAATATTACACAGTGTATGGAAAAGTAATTTATCGCAGTCCAGTCTGTCTTACATTATCTTGCTCATGTTAATACTGTGATAACTTTGTGGTACAGTGCACACTCCCTTGTATTTCAGCTGCATCTTTAAAGTTTGTTACAGTTCCAAAATATTGTAATTAAAGGCTTTAGATACCTCTTAAAAGACACAAAATGTTTGATACACTTGACTATGAATTATGCAGAATTTTGACTGTTTTCTCATCATTGTGTTCTCTTTACAGGCTTTATGGTACTTTAGTCTTATTTTAAATACTTGCCAGAAACACCATAAGACTGTAAATAGGAAAAAATATAAATAATGTAATATAAAACAAGGTTTTGTTTGTATAAAACACAGAAAACTAGGTAACTGCAATATAAGGCTTTGGAAACTGATCTTAGAGCCGATTTCGAGCAGGTGGGAGTTTATCATTCCTCAGTATATTTGATCTGATGTCTCTTAACATGGGTAATACAGCTGACGATCCTTCCCTACAAAATTAATCCTCATTTCATTCTGATGCCTGCCAAGCCCGCTGCTCTATCTCCCCCACCCGTCTCTGAATTCCCACCGAAGTGTCAGACGGCGGGCGGGGGCTTTCCTGCGGACTTGAAAATTTTGGATAAAGGTATGCGGTGAACTGAGAGTTACCTGCCCCTCCATATTGCATTCCAGTGGATGCTTTAGAAACAGTGCATTCTCTGTTGCTGCGTCTCTGGGGAGGCCTATCATTTCACTCCTACCTGACCCACACATGGGCAGCAGAACAAGACCCTCTCTGTGTGTTCCTGAGTGGAGGGCTGCCCAGTGTGTGTGCTTGACCCGGGAGAGGGCCCTGATGGCTCAGCAAAGTTAACCCCGTCATTTTACCTCTTAATGCCCCTGCACTCAGGAATTTATCTTGTTGTGGATGTTTCTGCTCTCCACCCAACGGCCTGAACAGAATGATTTATTGTGTTTGTGGAAGATTCAGGCTTTAATATTCAGGAAATACTGACACACACCTATACACACGCTGAAATTCAGCTTTAAGTTAGAATTAAAAGCACTTCAATGTTGATTGTTGATTTAGACTACGTAACACCGCAGGTCTTGATGCTCAATTCAGATTTTTTTGCTGGGATCCGATTTATTTATTTATTTATTTTTGCATTATCATTTAAAACGCAACCTGCCATGTGAACGTGATCGGACCAGATGTTTTCGAGGCCCATAGCACAGAAGATGACTTGAAGTCACGCCGAGCACGCATCGCACGCCGGTCAGCACAGGTGTGACTCACTGTTTTCAGCCCAAACAACATAAATCCCACACACCTCAATAAAAAACAGCCAAATTCTCAGCCTGTGTAGGAATCATGGTAAAACTGTAAAACAATTATATGTGTCATAAAGAACACGACATAAACGAACAAATGCACAAAATAAACAAAGTTAAAAGAGTGTGGCACCCCAATTGGGGGATACTGCCACATCTGACAACACTGGTCAGCCCTTGTAGATTCATTTTCAAGTTGTTATTGAATACAAGCCGACAAAATCTAGAGAACATGATGAGGGAAAGAAGGGGAAGAATGAGGAAAAAATTAAAAAGAGAGCACAGCATTAACAGCTTTTAACCTTTTGGGTGGAGCCGCTTCCTCTGGCCCTTATTTGTGACTTCAGTCACACGTCAACCACATACCATATACGAACAAGGTGTGGGTCTGTTGTGAAAAAAATCAAAATTGGCACTTTCACACAGCCACAAAACAGGACTGATTTTGGTCTGAATTGGGTTATTTTACCCTGCAGTGTTAATAAGACCTTAGTGTCATCCCATCCATCCATCCATCTTCTCGCCCGCTTATCTAATTCAGGTTTGCTGGTTGCTGGAGCCGATCCCAGCCTACTGTGGGCGAAGGCAGGGTTCACCCTGGACAGGTCGCCAGTCTGTCTCAGGGTAGTGTCATTCCATGAATCTCTGTATTTTCTTTAAATATAAAACGGGAAACAGCATTGTTGTGACGTTACCTTTGTCATAGCTCAACAGATTTTGTGATTGAGAGCTGGATTTATCTCCATTGCGTCCCAAAAATGCTGACAATAGTGTCCGGAGGTGTGCTGGCTTAACTTTTATTTACACAACATCGTTTCAAGTGCATCATTTTGCATTTTCGCATTAGAAATGTTTCACGTTTACATGTCAACTCTTTGAAAAAAACGATGTCTGTTTACATGGAAAGAGCACAAATGCTGAAAATTATTTAGTTGACATTGAGTTCAGTTCAGAAAACTGTATTCATCCCACAAGGGGACAATTCATTGTTTTGTAGCTTCCCAGTGTACATTCACGCATACAGTCAGTCAACACGAATAAATGATCAATCCGTCAAGGAAATGGGACAGAGGGACATGTCACAACATTGTAAGTAGCCTACAGTCATAAAGCAAGATAAAACAAGATATGATCGCAGATAAAACAAATTAGGTAAAAACAAGACAATATAAAATCACTAAAAATAATAACAGAGAAATAAGACAAGAGAAAAATAATTTAGAGTCTGTAGTGTTTTCAAAAAGTTCCACCTTGGGAGCTGTTTTCAGAAGATGAGAGAAGAGATGTTTTTAGTGGCCCAAGCTTCATTGTCCTGTAAATGAACGCATAAACTAACGAGTGTTTTCCGTTTTCACTTGAAAATAGTCCAGCCATTTTCACTCTTCATTGCATAGTGCACAAAAGAAGCTCATAGATTTTTAGAAGATACAAATGTTGACGCGTTTTTGTGTGCGTAATCTTCATGTGTAGCTTCCTGTTCATTTAAATATCCATCTGCACTCTGACTTGACCTTCTTATTGCAAACTTAACTCTTTATCTCTTTATCTTTTTAGTTTTTGAAGCATTTGAGTGCAGATGGTTGTTAAATCAGGAAAACGTTGTTCAGACTGTTGTTCTGTTACTTTTTCTTAAAAAAAAAAAATCAAAACCTGCTCAGAGTGTTCACACAAATGCTGTAACTCCGACCACTTAAAAAAAAAGTTTTCATACTAAATTGCCTCAGCTCTGCTGTAAAAGTTAAAACACCACAGTGCACATTAACGGACCTGTTTTCGGCACTGAGACTGCATCCCTGAGATTTTAAAAGTGCGCTAAGCATACATGCTGTGAAAGATAATTACAGTTTGAAGTGGTTTTGCTCACTTTGAAAACGTTGCCCTGGGCCACCATTAGTGACTGTTCCCATCTGAGTGTTTGAGTACAGACTAATCTCACTTAAATGAGTCTTCATTGATGTCTTAACCTTTTATTTGAAAAGTAATTCCAACACAAGCTGTCGCTCTTGAAAATGCAAAGTACTGAATACGTTTATAAATAACTCTTTGAGATTTTTAACGTTTTTCTAATTTCAGATTGTTTTATTTACTTTTAATTTGACTTTACCCGCATACATATGTTAAGTATGTAACAGATATACAAAGAACACCTTGTTGTAGCTCAATATTTGTTTGATAATAGATTTTGTTGCAAATTTTGATATGCGTGTTCTATCTGTGATAAGACATGGTTCTGGATCTCTTGGCTCAAGTTTAATAAAAGGATAGAATGACAACCTACTGAGCCAAATCAAATCCTAAAATGGCTCAAATAGCTTAAGGTTCTAAAAAAAGGTGAAGTAGAAAAAAAAACCAAGTGAAAAATCTGTCAAATTGGCAAAACTAGCTAAAATATTTAAATGATTGAAATGGATAAAATGGTTTAATCCAACAGTAATAACGAATTAAAATAAATGAAATAATTAAAATGTGTGGAAAATAATCCAGCGTGTAGTTTTTCTATGTAGAAGAGCTCTTACATTTTGAGTTTTATCTTATTAACTTCCTTTTTGTCATTTAAAGTTTTGAAAAATGGCAAAAAAAAAAAAAAAAAACCGAGCCTTTGGGTCCTAAAGGTTGAAAACTCCTGGCCTGAAATAACATCAAACGTGGCACCATCGGCTTTTAGGTATTTTCATGTGTTCTGTGATTCAGATTTTTTTTTCTCTCCCCCATTTAATGCGTCGCTGTCGGGGAACATGCAAATCCGATGAGCGGATATTTCTTTTCCAAACAGCCTTTCAGAACGTTACGGATGCAGTGATGCGTAACGTCGCTCACAAAGCCTCTGGAACAAGAAGATAAACGGACACAAAAGGGCGTTTACTGAGCTTCTTAAAGTGTCTTTAATGCACTTGGCAATGCACAGTGGATAGAATGACAGTCAGTGAGAGATTAACGCGAGGGGGCAACTGTATTTTCTCTCGGAGTCAAAGTCGCACACCCGCTTTTTCTTCTTGGAGCGTCAAGTCGAGCGCTGCTGTCCACCTTGGTCCTCGTGCTACCATACCGCTCCGTTTAGCCGATACTCTCCAAACTTCAATGGCTTTGTGCAGATGTGAATGTGGCCTTTTGTGTCGGGTTTCTTGTTGATATTTCTGTACGTGTTGGAGGGGGGTTTTCTTGTCTTCTGCCCTTATACTTGGCAAGCCGAGGTGGCATTCGCGCTTGGCAACGTCCAAACCCCACAAAGTCTCACCCTGGGGGCTTTTGTCACCATTCAAAGCACTTCCGAGTGATGGACAGGGCCGCTCGGCTCTCCCAAGTCGCATCCAAAACGCCTCTTTTGTTGACTTTTGCGGTTCCTCGCTTTTCCCGGGGTCTTTCGCATCGAGGTCGGAAGCCGCGGAGCTCCGAGGGTAATTACTGTGACAGTAGGGCAGAAGTTAGGCCGGGCTACCCAGGTCGACCAATCATGTTTTCATCATCGGGAGAGTGTTTTTCTTTGGGGGGACGTAATAAATCCCCCCCTTTGACATGCTGCATTTGCTCTGAATACACACAGGAAGAAAGACCCCAGATTTTTTCCCCCCTCTCTCTATTTTGCACCAGTGCTTGTAACAAGCTGAGGCAGATCATTGTTGCCGGTTCACCCTCACTGCTTTTTGAAAGGGTCGGTTTGCACATTGAGACATTCCTCTGTGGAGGAATTCCAGAGGTATTTTCACTGGAATGCGGTTTCTCTGTGGACAGTGAGGGAGACGTAACGAGCCGTATGACATCTAACCATTAAATGAACCGTTTAAAGTACTAAATGTACTAGTTCCTACACACCACTTCTGGAGTTACCAATGCAATAAAACTGTCCTCCCAATCATGTGTGAATGACTTCTTTATCCATTTGTTTTCTAAATATAGACTATCGTGTCTGCAGGTCCCTAAACGCAACACGGGGGCACAACAGTTGATTGTCCTGCAGCCAAAGCATGTCATGCCGTTATTATTAGCGGAGTAGGAGTAGAAACTCAATAGCCGGCACATGTTCGACGTTCCCGTCCTGATCCCTGTTAATGACGACGGGCGTGTCTACCGGGCAAAGGAATCTTTAATTAAATCACACTCTCCCATCAAGTGATGTCCATTTGGTGTGCTCCGCCTGTAATCCTACACATCATATGTGCACAGACCCACGGGGGGGGTTGTTATTTGCAGGGCCCCTAAAGGCTCTGTTCACACTGGGGCTGAAAATAAACAGATTTGATTTAGTTCCTCGCATGTAGAGGAAGGCAATCAAATGACTCGTTTAACGTCAGATGAGAAGGACGTGTGCACAAATCTGAGATCTTTCTCTGTAGGATTCCTGTCTTATGCGAACACTGTTAATTTACAGGATGTATGTCTGCTGCTGCTTTATTATTGATCGATGAACTGATGCCACTTTTTTAAAGAACGAATACTAACCTTTAGCTATGTGCCCATACGAGTACGGATTAGAGTACTTATTAAATGCTATAAAGCCCAATTCATACTGATTCATACTCTATAAGAAAATGATATGCAAAGGCAAACTGCGTCTGCACAGCCTATGTGTCCACGCTACGTCGCCTCCAACAGACTAATGGCAACATTAGGAAGAGGAACAAGAAGAAAAGTTCAGCTGTGACGTCAGCTGCTGCCGGCTCTGCACACAAAGTGACATGCGCAAAACAACCTTGTTTTGTTCTAGTGCCACTTCAGGGACTGACCTGATGTCATTATCAGATTGTTTTAGTATCTTTAATTTTGGGATGTGATGAAACCGCCTAACAAAATGACACCTGGGAAATAAGTCTATATTCTATAGTCATTCATACACAATTATGAAATATGACTCGTGACAAGCCATTGAATCCATTTTTACCAAATGAGGAGATATTTAAAGTCAAATTCTGCACAGTCTCTAATTTAAGGTAGCATTATATTAACAGGAACAAAATTACATGATGTATGAGAAAAAACACCTCATTTGATGACGATAATGTCTTAATATTGACGGTGACATGGGCAATTTCACATGCTGTGCTTTAAATGCCCAATACTGTTCTCTTTTGTACAATATACATATATTACTTATGTATTCTCTGCAATAAGAGCATAATCTCTGGTATGTTACTCACCACTACTGACTCTTCTTGTAAAACTATAGATAATGTCACAGTAATCATCTTTATTGTATATTATTATTGTATATACTGTAGAATTTGCAGAGCATGAAAACACAACACGTGCACACATAATTCAATTATTTGGGATGTGTATATGCAGCCCATGTTCTTGCAGTAATTTGCGTTTCTTTCTCCTGAGCCATATCTGTGATGTGGAATAAAGACACGCAGGATTGCTCTCGACAGGCAGGCTGAATATAATGTGCAGCTTCTGTAATCTCCGCAGGAAACCTGCTACGTTTTCCTATAAGAGCACACTGAAGCCTCTTTTCTGCACAGGATAAACTGTGGAATGCACTTTTAAACAGAAAGACGTCTGTAGATTTTATCCACCACAGGCTGGGATCTCCTCTGAGCCTGGTAATAGGCGGAATCATCATAAATTCTCCCTGAAACAATGCGGACATTCCTGCCACAAATGTATGAGCAAAATTCTCTTTTTAAATTGTGATGAGTTATTTTTGTATGCATCAATTTCAGTACAATAGAAATGAACTGATATTGGCTGACTCATCCCGTCTTTGAAGTTGACCTTATTTTTTATTTGTATGGGACAAAGACAAATATATGTTTCATCCCTGTCAAAGGTAAGCCGCAACCGAATACCGCATGGCTGCTATTCGGTGTAAAAAATCCTGAAAGCATTCGGTGTTAATACAGACCCAGATTCTTTGGTTGTGCCTGGACTTTCCCAGACTGCAAGAATAACATATTGGATTACCTAAATTGAGGGGTTTTACCCTTTAATCCCACTTCATTTTACATGACGGGAGTCAGGGGAGTTGTGAGAACACAACGCTACGGATTCTCTCTTTGCCTCCTGCGTGTTGATCTGGACCCGGCAGCTCCGCGGCATGACTCTGGGAATAGCCTGAATACCTCCACATCATTGTCCTGGGGTTGTTACGCTTCCAACTGGAGGCTAGTGTTTCTCCGGGTATGCAAGTAATAAGAGTCCTCGTTGACATGGGATAATTAGATTCACTGGTGGTTGTAGAACAAGAGAACAAGATACAGTGAAAGTTTTTTTTACGGAATCCTGTCCCAACCAAAGAAAAGTGGCAGGTGTGAAACCAGCTTCACTTGTAATGTTGTGGGAGGGATTTCATGTCGTAACGGATCTTAGTCCTTAGCAAAAAGCTGTTCTGCACATAGGTGGACAACGCCGACAATATTTCCTGCAATGTCATGACTCCGTCTATATTCTCTTGAGACTTGGTAGTTTTATAGTCGATAGTCAATGTAATAACAATCCAACTCTGCAGTCTGTGTACTCCAATTGTTAATGATTATTAAGTATTGTTCTCTGCGTGCATGTGTGTGGTTTCATTACAAAAACAAGCAACGTCACCAACTAGTGGGTCAACCTGGTAGAATTTGTTTTGAAAATGTTCCGTGTGAATGTGAATCTTTTCTGAAACAAATTGGCAAGAAGCTGATTTATGTGTAAACGGGGTCTCTCAGGTTTGTTCCTTTTTTTCCTTCATTTTCTGACAGTCAAACAAATATCAAACAGAAACTACCTAAATTCATAATTTATTAGGTCATTCAGAACATTTGACCACATAACTTTGATTTAGGACCTAATTTGAATGTTGTGAACAATTTCATAATTTCTGCTTTATTTAAAATTTTGTTGTTAATAGTTTTGGTACATATTGTAGCATTATGGTTTGATGAATGGAATCAGTCAAGGATACTACTGAGCATGATGACTTCCTGTCTCACTGACTTCTTTCCATGAAATGACGAAAGACAGCTTAAAACACTGACACCTAGTGGCCAATGGAAAACACATTTTCATATTGGACATTTTCGACACTTGAAGCACAACATGATTACATCAGTACTGTCTTAATTTAAAAAAAAAATATTGTATTTCATCGATCAGTTTGAAAGTTATTCACAGTCAAAACACTGGTTCATTCTGGTCTTGAAAATGTATACATTTTCTTAAAGGAACAAACACTATCATTAATGTTATATTTTTATTTTTTGTGTCATACATTTGAATGTACTCTAATAAGATGATTAGATAATGCAAATAATGTATTCATAGAGCAACAAGTCAATAAGAATTTGGGACAAATACTGGGAGCATGTCTTTTCTTGACGTCTCAATGACTTATTCTTTATAATAAATGTCTGAGACGAGATCACAGCACTGCCACCGAGTGGTCGTTGCTATTTTTGTTCGATTAAGACAACCGGTTTCATTTAAGTTGAGCTAAACTTTACCGTTGGATGTCTGATGTTGATGTTGATGTTGAACATAATATATGGCGGTATGTAATATTTCTTTCTAGTCTTGTTAAAACACAGTTCTGTTTGTAAATGATAGTTGATAGCGGAGGAAACATCAGATCAGAGTTAATGGCTTTGAAGAACTTGCTCCAAAAGTTTTACTGCTGCACTTTATCTGTGCAGAAAGCTCGGCCTCCCCCCTCTCTGAGATAACAATAATGGCTTTAACAGTCAATAGTGAGATAAAGAGCCTTCGGACTGTATTAGATGGAGCTGAACATGTTGCTTTAATGGCTGCGTTATCAGCGTGCAGCTTTTTCCACTGAAACACTGTTACCGGACAACACTGCCCACACCACTCTTTCACTTTTGTGGCACATTCCTGGGATCGTTGTCATTTCGAGCCATTGTCTTATGTTACTGCTAAGCTCTGCCGTGGACGGGCCTTCAAACACATGTGCATTCTCACATGTGGAGGGAGATTAAAGGCTGGCATGTCCGCGTCTTTCACGGGATTAGAAGGGTGAGAAGGCAAATGGAGGGAAAAAGTATTGAAAAAAAAATCAAATTTTATGTAGAAATGTTGTGGCAAAGTTTTACTTTGGAACAATTACATATTTTCAATGACATTCTGTGCACAAGGTGTGATTATATATATGTATGTTTATGTCCCAATGTGAGTTATTTCAGGACAGATCACCCCACTTCTCTCTCCTACGAAATGTATTGCTTCATTCGTTGCACACCCAAACCTAAAAAGCTGGCCATCCTCTGAGAATCTACATTATCTCAGAGGCCAAACATTTGAGTTTCCACGAGTCTTTTATGTGCTTGAGGAATAAGCACGTGACTGTGTTTGCTCTGTGTCTGGGTGGGTCTCTGCAGTTTAGTCTGCAGTCAGAATGAAGTGGGGGTGCGAAGGAAGAAGAGGAACAAGGGAAAAATAACATTCCCAAAGGGTGAAAACACGAGCCACCATCTTATCCAGAGAGGTTAAATCTCATTAGTGTCGTTATTGGTGGAGTGCTCGTTAGCCAGCAGATGGGGACATTGGCACTGACTTTTTTTTATTCCCAACATAAACTGTGATTTATTTGTTTATGCAAGCTTACTTGTTTGTAACCTGCTTCTTGACGGCTGTTTTTGTTATACATTGTGATGCTTTGCAGGAAAACATGACATCAGTTTTGCTAAGATGAACCCCACCCTGAAAAATTATCTTTTTTTTTTTCACAGTATTCACTTGAATCAACTGCTTTTCAGGATCTTCAATTCAATTAGTGTTTTATAGTTGTATTTTTTATTCACATCATGTTTGAAATCATACTCTTCAAGTGCAGCACTTCATCTTTAACATGGAGATTTTCAAAGTGTGTGAGGACGAGATCTCCCCTTTCAGTGCTTGCTGCACCAAAACAACCCAACTTTCAGGTCAAGTAGTAATCTGTGGTTGAATGCTGAACATCCTCTTATTTATATATATTTTATTCACATTGCACTATTTAAACACATGGCAATTTTGCAGTGCACTACAAGGAAATAAAAAAAAATACAAATCAATTAAGAAAAACAAAGTGATTATGAAAAGCATGAGAATTAGGAAAAAATAAAGTTCAAGCTTTATTAAGATAAAGATGACTTATCGGGTGTTCTTCTATAAGGGCTGCATGATATTAGTTAAACATGTGTTGCATGTGTTGTCTTTAGCATTGTACAGTTTCTTAAAAAGGTCGTGTTAAGTGTGTGAGTGACACTCTTAAATGTAAAAGTGCTATGGTCTGACCAAAAAAATAATATCACAAAGTAAATTAAGATTAAGTTCTTTATATTTTTACATTAAAATTGAACTAGATGCAACTTTTTTGTGACTGAAATCGAGAGATTTTTGGCAATAGGTCTGAAATTGTGATAAAATTATTGAGTTAAATATCATCCATCTAATGGTACTTTGCTTGTTGTGCAAAGTGCTGGTGAATATGCTGACGTGTTTATTGCACTGTAACGAACAGGCTTTTCCTCAGTTAATCACTCACAACACTTTACATCTAGCATTTTAAATGTTCACCAGCACTTTGAGCAGCACACAGCACTTTAAGATGACGCAATTTGCACATATAAAGAATTTGCACACAACTGTTGTTTTTGATAACAACAACTGTGTATTTGATAATATGGGTTTTCTTTGATTGATTTGTAGTTATGGTTTTGATTTGGAGGATTTTAACTTAGTTTTAGGAAACTAATGTGACTTTCATTCACCTATGGAGTTTTTAATGGTTGAGTCCAATGAAGTAGACAGTATTTAAGGCGCCCGTTACCGCCACTCATTGTTGTGTTCCACTGCTGGAGAAGCTGCACTTTTGTTTGTTGTGCACTTTTGAAAATGAAAAAAAAAAACAAAAAGATGTGGACCACCCAATGCTGACATCGTCATCTCTTCACTCCTCGCCATTCCAACCGCTCCGGCCAAACTGACGGCCATATCGGGAATCCTAGGCTTACGTGCACGGAAATATAATTTAGTTCTTTTGTGATAGTCATTTTGCAAATGTTGATATGGTGTGTAGCCTTATCTTCTATCACTAAAGCCTCTTTTTTGCCATGTTTAAAGTGAAAACGCATCATTTTTGCGTTTTTGTTTGACAATAGTTGTGTTTTACCATTTACAGAGATGTAGTCTGAATGTTTCCAAAAAGTTGCATTTTTAGTTGCTCTGAGTACCGTCGTTGTGTAAACGAACATCGAAAATACACAACGGAAGTTTTGTGTTTTTACTCAAAAACATTGTCATTACAAACTGGCCCTGAGTTTAACTGGCATCTCTAAATTTACCATGTGAAACCAGAGTCACAGAAAGGGCATGCAAGCTGACAAAAAGAAAAACTCAGATTCAAACTGGGGGTTTTCACACTGTGAGGTGAGTGAGTTAACCACAACTGCACCATTTAGACCATGTTGGTATGTAAAGGCTGCATGAAGGATTTTTTGTTTGTGCTAGTTAGATGCATTTAATGGGAAATATCTTATTGCGTTAAAGATTACTCTACAATGTATATTAATTTCTATAAGAAGTACTCCCTCTACCTGAGTCCCGCCCTGCTTGTTGCACACAAGCAGATTAGACTCAACGACAATAGAAGTGGGACATATTAAGATGTGAGTGAGCAGAGGTGAAAGGAAAAGGCCGTGCTCTTCTCCCTCGACATGTGCCCTTCCATTATTCCACTGTGAAATGTGTCGTGTACCCCCCCATAAAACAAGGAAATGCTACAAAGTTATAAAATTCATCAAAAGAGAATCCCCTTGTCTGCTGAAGCGTTGAGTGATTCCAGTGTAAACACAGTAAAAAGAGCCTCCGTGCCGAGGCGGCTCATCGCTCCGTCGCAACAAGGTCCGTTTCCGAGAAGTTAATTCAATTAAAGCTCACAAAGGGCCACTGGCACCAATAAAGTTTGGGTGAAATGTGAAGCTGTGCGATGGACACACACACACACACACACACACACACACACACACACGCAATCTTGTGGCCAATCAAGCGTGATTCCCATTTGCATAATGCCCTGGCTGTGGGGCAGGCTGGCCATTGCCATGGGTTACAGTGGGTGCTTGGAAGAAATGCAGCTCTGTGTATTTTGTGTGAAGGCGACAAGAGGGGTGTCCTCACCAACCACCCCACACAGACACTTTTTTGTATTACTACAATTATTTACTAGCTTCCGAACCTCTGTAAAATAGTTTTAGCATCATGCAAACATTTTATTACCAAATGCATGAACAAAGGAAACTTCTGTGGCGGCCTGCTCGGAAAAAATAGCATAATCCGTCATTATTAAGCTGTTTAACTTTGATTGTTTGCACTTCTACTCGAATATTTGCCTTTTTAGAGTATTTTTTTGTTTTAAAAACAAGTATTTTGAAGTAGCAAAAATTGCACAGAGGCGGCAAAAAAAGATTTCAAAAACTTTAATGCATCAATGATGAAAAAAATAGCAATAAGTAAGATTAATCATGGATTCAATGAGTCTATTACATGGGTGTCAAACATAAGGCCTGTGGGCTAAAACTTGCCCGCAAAAGGTTTCAATCTGGCCCGCCAAAACAAGAACATTTTCTAGGAAAAAAGTCGAGGAAAACATACATTTCTTTTAAACCAATTTCCCAAGAATACCCAACACAACACAGAGACCTGAGCTGAGATATCAGAGATGCTGCCATGAAAGTTGGCTACCTCGTTGCTATTAAACTTGATTCAAAATTTGATGCCTTTTCCCTAGTGGGAATGAACTATAATTTTTATTTGTTGTGATTTCAGTGGCGTTAAATATCATCTGGACCAAATTACAACTTTTTCTGGGCCTTTTTGTGCTTGCAGGTCTCATATTTGACACCTCTGGTTTAGATTAAGGTTCCCCTTGATTGATTGAATGGCCTGGAGTGATTTAGAAGCCGAAGAGGCTAATTGAGAGAGACGTTGAACTGAGGGTCTGTATTAAGGATTTTGCAAACTTTTCAAATCTCTAGATGAATTCAGCATCATCCCAAGATTAGATATACCGAAGCTAATAATCTTTAGAAAAGACAGGAATAATAATAATAAAAAAAAAGAACCTGCAGGCACAGATTCACATCGATTTCATATACTCCCAAAGGGCAGCCCACTAAGCCTCCGTATATGTGAGCGCGCTGGTTCTTCAGTCCCTCTGGGCTCATTGTTGTGTTTACACACTGCCCAGTGGCTTTAACCTCTAACCGATCGTCCCGTCAACAACATGCATGGCACCACAATGTTGGACCTCCACCACACTGGTGAGAGGAAGCCAGCAGGGGGCGCTCTGTTGTAATCTTGCAGTAATCTTGCAGGAGTTATCTGTATTACATTTTTTTTTAATGTGTGTGTGTGTGTGTGTGTGTGGGGGGGGG
>OMNM01025883.1:4268-24957 GCA_900302745.1 Parablennius parvicornis | reverse complement strand
ACATGTGAAGTTTCACCGCAGATGTCTCAACTAACTCAGAATGATTGCTGCTATGAGCTACGGCTACAGCCAAGAAAAAAAATGCAGCAAAAATAAATGGTGAGGTGATTAAAGTGATACTGTTGCACCAAAAACAATATGTTGCAGATGCCCAAAGAGGGAAAACGCTGGACAAAGTCCACAATCCGCATACTTCTATTCCCTGTAGAGATTTTCCCTGGACACAGATACAACTTCAACAACGGTTCCATTCTTTATTCATTTTATTTCCTGAAGGCACGGGTGGTGCACGTAGATAACATACATTATAGCACCGTTATTCTTGTATCCTAAATTTGTCGGGATGGGTGTCACAGTTGACTCAGTGGAGAGTGACATAATAAACCTGTAATAAACCCGTAAGAGTCATAAAGGCATAGTGTGGAGGAGCCTTTAGGGGAAACACAAAGACATAAAACAAGGGAAAATACAGAGAAAAACATCAGTGGTGTCTAATAAATGATTTCTGCTGCCAAGTGTTTATGTGTAGTACCCAAATATTGTCCAAGATTAACTCTCAATAGAAATGATTTCAACAATTCATTTTTTATAGTTTCAAACAGACATTCAGTTCCACCAATGGCTGAAACCAGAGGCCAATATGTGTTTCCCTTATAGAACCTGACTAGAAATAACTAAAAGCCTGACACAAGGCTGTAGATTTCTCACAGGATAAACTTCTAAGTTCCCACCACAGCTGGCAATGTGAGATCAGTTAGATCAATTTCTAAAGTCCAGCTATCCTTTCAAAAACCTGATATTTATTCTCAGTGAAAAATACATGTATGAACACGGAGGTGGAGTTTGGTGAAAAAAAAACCACACGTATCAGTTAACTTCTCTGGATGAATAAAGGTAAGCGAAAACAGTGAGAGAGATGCCGTGGGCCGTTTGCCAGCTACAAAATACAGTCCAAAGTGGAAAAGAGACTATCTTTAGTTGTTCTTGGCCCTGACAGGGAGGCTCAGGTGGAACTGGACTGCACACTCTTGAGTTCATACACCATCGTTACAATTTAGCAACTGTCTGCGATAAATGAAAGTGACGTTTCAGCTGTGCGTTGTAAAACCTGCTGCCAAATCATTTCGTGGCAGCTCATGTCGCCAGCTGCGCTCAAAGCGAAGGATATCGGGGTTACGCGGTCATTGACTTTAAGCTCTTTGGCCACCACAATAATGTGTTCTTGTTTTGTTTTTGTTTTTTTCCTTGAATGTGCATAAACATTTCGCAGACTTTTCCCAGCAGTTTGAAATTGGGTCATTGTCTAAAACAAGTACTACCAGTACAAGAAAGAATTTCTTTTAGTGGCCACAATATAATTTAATTGTTCTGTTTAAACTGAATAGAGTTTCCAATGCCAATAGGGTTGTAGCCCGACACTGCAACGGCTTTTTCTATTCAAAGCTAAAGAGCAAAAAGGTTCAAAATTCTCCTCTGTCCTCTTGTGGTAGTCTCCTATGCCAGAGGCAGAGGTGGCTTACAGTCCGTTCCACATTGGTACGTGAGAAGAGTGATGACAAGATTTATTGTAATTGGAAAATGGATTTTGCTGGTGTTTTCCGGAGGACCTGCCAGTTACTTTAGCCAGTGAAATACTTCCATCCAACAAGAACCCTGTGAGTTTTCTATAGAAACTGATTGCATATCTTACACTGGACATACTTCCTTGAATGATTTCGCCTGTTAGTGATAGTTTTACCTGAACCAAAGCTAACGTTAAAGCAGTCACATTCATATATTTATGTGTGCAGTGTTGTTCCATGTTTAAGTTCACTGACTGTTCAAGATCCCAGCCCCCTCACTCATCTTTTTGGAACTATTATCTGCATTGCCTCCTGCAGAATTCTGGAACAGGAGGAACTGTCTGCAGTGATTCCTGCTGACCCGGGTTTCACAAGTTCCACTCCTCAGATCCTTCGCCAGGCTAACTCAAGCAAGCGGCTTATCCAAAAAACTCCCTTTCTGCACGACTCTGGAGAAAGTATCCAAATGCCTTAAAAGTAAACCCTGCTGGAAAAGAATGCACGTGAAGACAAGGGTTGTGTAATTCATATCTAATTTTAAATGGAATTAAGTCTCAAGATCATGCTTGGACGACAACGTTTATTGGAGAAATGTGATATTCTACAGCCATGTTTGGACCTGCACACCTGCAAAAAATGGCTTATCAGCTGCTAGCATTGGTCACATTTTATTTGTGTCCCACTGATAACAGTTTTGTTCAATGATAATGCTCTATCCAAACCTGGCAGAAGTCCATGATAAAGTAAAACCAAGAAAACATATATGCAATAGTGCCAATTCAGCTGCTCCATCTTTACCAGCAATGCCACAGTAAAGTCATCACAAGAAGCTTTGACATCTGTACAATAATTATGGCATTTATACATTGATGCGACCTTCTATATAATGCACAATCAAAGTACCATAAATTCACCATTTTGTGAACGCACTCTGCAGGACAGTATTTCTTTTTTTTGGAGCCCTGAAGGCTTTTGAAGGTTTGTCTTATAACATCGAGCTATATGGCTGCACCCGTCCTACAAGACCCTCAGACAGAACAGATCAGAAAGCCGCATCACCAGCTTAGTAAACCAACTATGTCTGGGTTTACTGTACCTGTGTTTATTTATTTATTATCTAATCTTTGTTTTATACTATTTTTTTTTTTACAAAATGTTATGCATCGACAAAGTTTCATTGTTTTCATAGCGATGACAATAAAGTTTTCTGATTTATGTACTGCAGTCATTGCTAGCTTTTTTTTTTTTTTATCAAGGTATGTTGACATGGTAATCTATACTTTATGTTCTGCTCAGAATAAGAGCTCAGCAGGTACAGGAGACCATCAACCGAATAAGTTGTCTCTCTTGGAAAACATCTTGTCGTCTTATAATAGTATATGAACAGCATGTGATCAATAAAAAACTATTTAGCTTTTCTTCAAAACTCCATGAAATTTACCACAAAGCTATTAAAGACCCAAAGAGGATTTTTTTTCTCTTCACAAAGCTTTTCAAATGTTTCTGAAAAAGCAATCAAACAAGAATATAAAATGTTTAATTATGTGCTTTATATATCAGGAAATAAATGAAACCCAAACATAAAAAATCCCAGAGGTGTCTATATTAATGTACACACACCTGCAAAACTGACCTACACACGCATTGTTGCTTTTAACCTAGACTGGGCTGGTTTTCACGTCGAATGCACTTCCAGGTATAACTAAGATTCACCTTGTATACAAATAATGACGATAAAAACCAGAAGGTTTTCTTCTGGCGTGAGCAGCGCAGTTTGTTTGGTTCGCTAATAACAAGAAACAGATATTTTAGTGGACAGATGTGAGCCTGAGTCAGTATCAGGCCACCTCTTCAGAAGACCGGTAACAAATTACGTAACAAATTTCCCCCTCTTGAAGTTATTTGTTGATACTGTAGAATACACACAGATACATCTGCACATTCCTCTACGACACAAGCTCTACTGCACCTGTTCTGAGCTCTGGAAATGGACTAACACTGGGATAGGTGAAAGACGGTTTCCTTTCTTGTTAAAGCTGCAACCAGTCAGACTGAAACTGTTTTGAACCGATAAAGACCTAACGAAAAGCTGCGAATGCAACACACTTTACTATGAGATGTGACTACATGCGGTACAACTTAGAAACCTGTATCTCTCACGAGACATGTCTTACTGAGTTGCGTTTATTTTGTCAGAGGACAATCTTGGCGTCTCATGCAGCACTGTAACAAATACGAGATAACAAGCTTTATCTAGTTTATTAGATGGCTTAAAACAACAGACCAATAACTGGTCATCCATTCCACCTCGTAAATCTTTGAGCAACAAGACAATGAAACCAATCCCAGCTGACGACCACAGGATACACACTGCACAAGTCGCCAGAGCATCACAGGACAAACACAGAGATAGACACACATGCTACACACGCATCCACACCATGCACTGTTTTATTCACCATTTCAAATGCAAACTACATGCAAAAAGGCTGCAAAGCTTAAACTGAGGGTTGTTCTCAGGGAGAAGCAAGTGCTAACCGCTATTTTGTGAATCCTCAATTGGACACAAATTAAATTGAGTTTTCATACAAGGTTCTGTTTTTACTCATTGTTACATAAAAGCTTTGTTTATAGGTTTTGTTTGACTCCTTTGCAAAGGACAACAGTATTTCCAAACTCTTCCTTTGGTCTGTTAGAAACGACTAGACATGACTCAGTCTGAGATTCTGACAAAGGCTTCTTATAAAAAAAAAGAAAAGAAAAGAAATAAATGTGGCTCTTTAAAGCTAAAAAACAAAAAAAAAAAAAAACAACTACTATAGTATATGTAGCAAAATTAGCTGAAATTCTGTTAAATGTGCTTGGATGGAAACTAAATACTGTAATGTAAACGTTTACAGTACATTCATATCCTCCTTGATTCATTTTGGTGATCTGAAAAGCTTCACGTAGTATGAAGCCGCACGTCCAGGATTTTCTTTACAGACTGAACGACTCCAGAGCTGCAGTTTAATATGTTCTGAAGGAAGTGCAAGAGCTGCATAATGGCCTTTTGAAAGCCAAAGGCAAGAGCACCTGGTTCTTTCTGCAAATCATCTTTGAGGCTGTCTGTCTCATTATCTAGTTGTTTTGTTTTGTTTTTTTTTTACTATATTTGGAAACAACAATATTTGCTTTTCCAAGTTACATCATCTTCTTTCAAGCAAATATTGTTCTGTGGAATTAATTTGAGTTTGAACAACACAGATAAACACCAAATCTCAATATGGAGATGTGTCCAAATGTTCATGTACCGATTAATACTGACAGATTTTAACATTAGTTTTGTATTTCTGGGTGTTTTTTACAACATGATCAGTCCTCAGTCTGGCTGTATTGACAGAGACATTTGGGCTTTGTGGAGGGAGTTTCTGAATAAGGCATCAATAGATTTTGGCTTTCCTCTTTATTACTTCTATCCTTTTACCTACGTGACCAAACCACCTTGTTGTTACCTCGCTTCCCTCTCAACATCAACAGCTCTGTCATGTTCAGTTCAGACTCCTGTCGTTTGGTCAGTACCACATCCTCTAAACCACATGACACAGTCTCACTAAGGTACTGCAGACCTTTCCCTTCAACCAAACTGCATCCCTTATATCACAGATTACTCCTGAGATTTGTGTCATCCAGACCACCGTGTCTGTGCTCTCTTCTTCACCCCTCATTCACTCAAGACAACCCAAATGTAATAAAGATTAATTATAGTGAGCCAATAAACTGTTGTACTAAAATATAGCCTGTTCAATTTTACCTTTCAATGCATGAGAGTAGGAAACTCAAGAATTTTAAAATACATTTATTTGGTGATTCAGCTGGTGAAATAGTACTGATCACTATGAGGGCGTGATATATTTTATCACCTCCTGATGTTGGCGTGTTTAGAAAGAAAAGGAGATTCTCAGACCACAGCCAGCAAGTTGCACATTTCATATCTCTGAATAACAGTTGAGGAACGTGAGGGAGATATCGCTGTCGATTTATTTGGTATTCAATGAGGCAAACTGGACGGAGGGAATTTGTACTGGCCCCTTTTCTCCTTAACTATAAAAGCACAGACAAAGGATGACACATCTTTTCTTGTATTACTGTATCTTACCACTCACAGTGAGGGAGTTAGGTTTGGGAAAACTTTCACTAACTGCACCCCCCTTCCACTTTCCGCTCATATACTGGAAACAGAGAAGGGAAGCATCCAAGAATGCTTCACAATCACACTATTGTTCGTTAAAACACAGCAAACAGAGCAGAGAGACAGAAACTAGTAGTTTTATTTGTTTTACCGGTTCATCAGTGTCACTGATTTATTTTCTAACAGTTTGTATTTGTAACTAGCACAAACAGAAACAGTGATTTTTTTTTTTCATTGTTGGGGGGGGTCAAACATCTGTAAATATGACAAGTGGCTGTGGGTGTTCCTCTAGAGTAGAAACATCACTTTGTCTTCAAAGTACAGCCCACAAAGCAAGATCTGACAGTTAGGAGTAATCACCGTCCGTGATAAAAAAGAAAATATGTCCGAATTTTACATCCCAATCTCTACAAACATTAAGAGCACAGTGTGGGAGGCCCTCATCACCCATGAAGTCAACCTCATCTACAATCTGTCACTGATAATTCTTTCACCAGTCTCAGCACACACGGACAAATACTCCAGTCTTCTGTACTGAGGCATTATTTCCGCCACTGTCTGATGGCCTCCATTAAACCTCCTCAATGGTGGTTTAAAAATATATTTTTTATGAAATGCAGCGACCGGGGGAAAGCACATCGGGTATAAACACATGTGAATAAGAGGTTGAGACAGAGAGCGCTTCATCCACTTTGCTAAGCTTTGATCTCTTTAATGGGGTGCTGGCCCCGGTCCAGGTGGGATGTGTCGCCAGGGGCAACAGCACAAGAGGAGGCTGATAAGGCGGCCAGCTCAGACAAAACACACTCCACGTTGGCCTCCTTCGTACACACCGCAGTTAAAGAAGAGATCAAGATGAAACGGTAAGAAAGTTTGAATATGGGGAAATCAAAATGATTCACTCATTAAGACTCGTATATTAGGACTCTTTTGCTCTGTAGCAGCATCTGTGGATGCGATCGCTGGTAGAATAAATGTAAAAACTATCAATGTCATGTATGATTTGTAAAAGTCTTGCATAAAGCTAGTTTGTAGATTGACTCTTCTTCTCTCTCCCTCTCTGGAGTAACACATGCCAGCTCAAACTCCTGAGTATGATTCCTAAAGATAAAGAATAAAAAAGTGGCATGGGTTTTCTGAGAATTTCAGTGTCAAAGTAGTGATAATCCACCTCGTAAAGAGTGAAAAATATGTTTGGACATACTTTTGATCGAGAAACGATGTGAAATTTATCAAAAGAAAAATTTGCCAAATGCAAAAAAAAATGCGCAGATCTAAACACTGGTTAAATTCTTACATACGTGTTCCATTCAAGCTTCAATGTGACAAATACCTCGACATTTGCTTCATGAAACACTATCTCTGTTCACACTGTCACAATTAGAGGTTTACTTATTATGTGACATTTAAAGAATCTGAACTACATAGATTAAATCACTGAAGTGTATAGGAAAGACTTGTCACTGAATCAGATCACAGTGCCCTCTATCCTTCACGCAATGAGCCAGACATGACGTCTATTCAACACGAATAGTTGAATAGCAAACAAACTCGCTGGTTCACAATGTTTTAGCTCAGCGCTGTCGACGGCCAGCCTGACAAACTAACCGCCTGTCTGACAGACTGGTGAGCCTCTCGTGAGTTGAGGTATGCGTCCATTATGCCACAATTAGAAAGGATCACAGAACTGCCTTTTGAAAGGTACATGTAAATCCTACTTTTATCTGATCCTCCGGTCTTTTAAAAACACAAAGACTTCTACAGTTGTAAATGATACAGATGAGTGAGAGCTTTTCATATTAGAATGGGAAACCTTTGTGTGTCACAAGAATGGCAAAATTATGTCTATTATACATCGCACCATTAAAATAACATGAAAAACTGCACCAACAGGCCCCGGTTTTGGTTGGTTATTGGTGCAACTGCTTTCTCCTTTCTCACTGCGACGCTGGTGTTGCAGGATTATAAGAGCAACAGACGAGTGCGCAGATACCTGCGCAAGTGACTGCTCTGCATGACTGGAAGGTGTTGATCTTTGTGGAGATCTAAAATCACAAATCAGAGGACTGGGAAATACTGGACCTTGAGTTCGGTAATGAGAGCGGCTAAACAGCGCAGTGCATCAAATTTGAAAGTTTTGACAAAGGAGTTTCCCTTTGAACCAAAGTGATGCCACTGAAATCCCTTAAACTTGTAACAAGTGTCATTCAAACAGTCAACATCCTCCCCACAGTCATAACCCCCCAGTATGCTGTTTGATCTTCATCAGCTTCTCCTTTATTAAACTTTAGTCAGCATGCTGGAAATTATTATTTCTCTTTTCATGCCGATTCCATAAAAGACAGAGTACGAACAGTGTGGGGTGTTGCGGAGAGGGTTAACGGGCCACATGTTAAAACTCATGGGAAACATATTGCCAACACGACAGGAGGCTTTCCTCACATTGATGGAGAGGGGCAGCAGAGGAGAGGAGGGGCGGGTAGATCAAGGTTCACTGGTTCCCAAACTCCTGTGGAGTTTCAGTACTGCCACCCTGAGCCTCCTCTTACCCCTCCTGACTTGCCCCTTTCTTCCCGTTCACTGCCCTCCTGCACCGCTCTCTCTTGCTCTGCCTTTTCTCTTTGTCCGTCCCCGCCAAAACCTCCTTACGCACCAAACCTTTAATGCCTCCCTCAGGCCTCGCTCTGTTGTTTTATTGTCCTCTCCTATCCTTCTGTCTGCACAAGGCTTGTTCTTTCCTTCCCTCACACCTTTAACATGTTGCAGCCTCTTTCCTGCTGAAACATAAGAGAACCTTCATACATATAACCCCCGTGTGCGTCTGCTTGTTGGTGAGGGGGTTCTCTCCCTCACATCTCCGGATTTTACTGTGCACAGTAAATTACATTAGATCTGAGACCCTGCTTTATGACTGAGGGTCAATATTGACTTTCTCCAAAAACCAGCGAGGTGGGAGAGACAGACCGAAAGATCCAGATAGCGAGAGCGACCGAGAGAGTTGTCAATGTTCTCTCAGGGGCTTTCTGCTTGCCTTTTTCGTTTGGGTGCCCCTCGCTTTTACGCTATTGAAACTGGCATGCTCTCAAAGTCAACATAGTTAGAGATTTCCTCCCTTCAGAGGAAGCTTTTTTGCTGCCATTTGTTTGTGTACCGAAAAAAAAAAAGGATTAAAAAAATGGGTTGAAATCTGCCCTTGCAACAGCCAATCATCCATTACACAAAACACAGACTAAATATAAATGCTTAGTCCACAAATTCAGAGTTGGAGAATATGTGAGGGTAGATAAAACTGTAAGTAAACAGCCCATCAATCTGCTTGTTATCTTATAAACTGTTCATATGCAGAACGTTTTCTCTTTTTTCTTTTTTTTTTTTTTTTAAATATGGAAGTCTGGAAAACTTACACGCCATAAGAAAAGGCCAAATGTTTAAATCAGTAGCTTCATGTAGCCCAGTCTGAAAACTTAAGGGGAAACCAGATGATAACAAATGATGTGTTCGTCGAAGCGACACAATGTTCTCTATTAAGCTGCTGGAAGAAGCGAGCAAGGAGGCCCGAGACAGAAAACTAATCAAGCACTCCGTCTCCAGGGGGGCCCACTGCGCCTTGTACGGGTACAAATTGTGCACACAGTTGGGCCATATGCTCACAATCTTGTCAAGCCTGTCGTCTGTCTACATGACATGCAGGTTTTAGCACGCAGCCTTCCTGTGGGTGACAAAAAGTGCAGACCTTTGTGTCAACAACTGTTCCTCACATCCCTACCTGGCCCCATCGGGCCCGTTTAGAAGTGCAGGCAAGCAAAACCACACACACACATGCAGACACAAAGACACCGACACACACACACACAGACACACACGACCCTGCAAGTTTCTCCCAGACTGCTTTTGTGTCTTTTTACTTTTTTGCACTTCCGAGTCCACTTGCAAACACTCTGCTGTGTAGGTTCTTGTCTTGTTCTGACAGAATATTCTGTAGAAGATGCACCAAGATAAATGGTTATTTGCTTATGTCCCCACAGACAGTTCTAGTATTACAAGAATATAAAAACTCCTGTTTGAAGAGTTCATTTTAGTTTCATTTTCAGGCATTTGAACAATTATTGTTACCGGAAATAAAAGACAGTTGAATGTCTTGTTGTCTTATACTTTTCATATTTTGAATAAGCGGCCTTTTTCAGATATGTAGTAACTTTAGCATAATAGTTGGAATAAATGACAACCAATTACAAAACTATTACAGTGAACAGACGTTGCCATGCTGTGAGTGTTCTACGAGGTTGATTTTAATTTTAAATTATTTGGGGATTGGATTGTATCACAAAAGTAAAGTAACATGCTTCAAACAAGTTGACATTTTCCCATTTTTGAGAGTGTTACTCTTCACAGTCTCAACAGTCTTAACAGTCTCCTGCTTCAGTTAGTTCTTCCTGGTTCACTTGTAATTGTCCAACGTGGTTCTTTTGCTGCGGTTGACATTTTTATCTTTTTGGTAAGAGTGCGAGTTCCCTGTGGAGGCAAAGGTTTACTTTGCGTTTTGAGGGAAACCAAAGCCTGAAACCTCAGCCTGGCATTTCACACACGCCTGTGTGGTTAAGAAGTCAAAGAGGAACTTCTGTGGCTTACTATGGATGCTTGTCACAGCAGTAAAAATAACACGCCAACTTTGTCTATGCTGAACTACCACCAAAGAGAAAAACAGGTATCCATCAACCGCATCAGGCTGATCGTTGGTACAGCTGTGCGTGAGCACTTCCTAATCCATGGGCTGTCAATGAGGCACATTTATTGGTTACACTCATTCTCAATCCAGGCCTAAAGCTTTTTCTTTGTCAGATTGTTTGCGACTGCGTCCGTGCACTGACCGCCGTTATGAGTGGTGGTCACTGACCAGTGAGTTAGTGGGCACTATTTCAGTTAATAGTGTTCACCGAAGGGGGTCTCTTTTTATACTGCGGCAGAGGTCACCTTCGGGTCAGAGTAGTGCAGGGTCAGAAAGTAGTGCTTTCTCCTGCTGTGTCCTCAGCCATGTGTAGAATGTGGGTCATCTTCAAAGAAACTCCGACGTGCAGCGACAGCAGCTTCCACGGTAGGCTGAATTCCAACATTAGATACAAAAGTAATGTGGAACGTCGAGGCTGAAAAGCCTCGGTGGTGTATAACTACAACATTTAACTACCCAACCTCATGTTCAGGAAACACTTGTGTATTTTATTACACCTACCACTCTTCTCGTGTCTACTGGTTTTCAGTCTAGGTTAGAGTTATTCGGTGCCCGTTTGTGGTCTACGACCAAACTAAAGCACTCAGATTCTCATCTGTATGTACTTAAAAATGCAGCTTCCCATCACCCAAATGTATGAATGAATTTAATAGGGTAGTAAATAAGATTTTCACTGCCTCCCAGCACATGACAGCCACATGTGCGGACAAGTTGCAGGTGCTTGTATTTATCATCCATTCCTGACTAGATGCACGTGGAAATTTCCAAGTGAAGACGATGATGTAAAAGATGTTTTTGGAATCAAACAACCTTTACGTGAAGGTGAGTTGAATATCATCCAAAATGAAAGCACCATTAATAGGATCTTTATTCAAACGATAATAGTGCATCTCTAGAGGTGCACAATGGACAACTTGTTTTCAATGTGGCCTCACAGTAACAAAGTCCAGGTTTTAACATGCATCAAAAGGTGTACGTCCAGAGTCAAAATCACGCACCTACTCTAAAAAAGAAAGTATAAGAAGGAGATAAATATGTTGATGTGTTGTAGGCCAGTCGTGTTTGGAAAATCCTCTCTGTCACAATAGTCTATTACTATTCTAAGCATGGTTGCTGTTTCAATATCATCTTCTAAAGATTCTCAACCTTTATGAGAATTGCACTCATGCAACTGCGGAGTTCCCAGAATGTGTGTTTCTCATGAGAGCAGTCATCCGCCACAAACACACCATCATGGGCACCATCATGGCGAGAGAAGCTGGTCAAGTCTCATGGCAGTAAATAATATGGACATCATCCCATTACTAGTGCAACAACACACAACCAGTAGTTCAAAACTAATCCGTCTAATGACCATAATGAGGAGATTTACGTATGTATAGTGGCAGGTTTCCTGCTCTACACAAACAAATATATACATAACTGCATTCAGTATTTAATCTATTCATATCCAATATGACGAATGCAAAAAGAGGAGATACTGGGAACTCCACTCTTGCAGCCTGTTCAATGGCAGCGTCTGGCTCGTTTACTGGAAACACAAGAGAAAGCTATAGTGAACTCTTGCCAACTTCTTGCACCACTGTGAAAAACTATCCTACGCTATCCTCGCCGACTTACTGATTTATGTTGTTTTACCCCAAAATGTCAAAGTAACAGAGAATTAGTCAGATTAGCAAGGCAATGAATCAATATTAAATTTTAAAAGTCCTAATACTGTAATGCAATGCTCTACCACAGTGCATAGTTTAATAAAGAGCTACAGTTCCCATAGACGTGAATAATTTCCAGTATTCATGGCTTCCTGTTAACATACAGTGACTAAAAAGTGACGAGAAAGTTTCCAGGTTTGTCGGTTTCTTTGGTTTGTTATGTCATCCATAATTACGTCTTTCATTTAAACCACAGTTAGACTCATACTTTTCTCTCTCTATCTGCATCAATGCATTTTGGAGCTCACAGCTCACTGTATTTCTGGAAGATGAGTTTGCAACCTTGTTGCTGTTGGACTTCACCGCGGCTGTGGTGGGAAAAGGTGTTTACACCGGCTGATGAACCTGAACCACTGCGGTCCTCTCTCCTCCCAACAGTGTACATCAGAGACCACATACACAGACAACCGTCTTCCCCTCATCTCAAAATGTTGTAATGAAAAGCAGGTTCAGATGTTTCTGCTGATTTATCTGATTCATTGAGCTCTGCGCCAGTCAGCGTCTACTCCAGAGTGTCTCTGCTGTGGGATGATCATATGGCCTCCTGAGGTTTATTGAGTGCAGTGTTATATTGTTAAGTCCATGAGCAGACCACACAGAGCCAGCGAGAGTGTCTGTGTCCTCATTAAAACTCGGCCTGGGCAAACCAGAGACGGCCAGTATACACAGCAGATAAGACAGCTCATTCAGATTTACAGCCGTCGAAGGAGGTGGCGGGAGAGAAAATGAGTTCATATATTGATTCATGTCTGGCAGCCAGATGAACAAACTGAGGACAATAAGTGATTTTAAAGGATATAAAAAAAAAGGTAGGTAGGGTGTTTGAGTGATGGACAGAAGGAATCACACATGTGGTGTGTGAGAGTAAAAGGACACGGAGGCTGGTAAATGAGATGGATTGCATGGAGGAGCCGCGAGTAGAACATATGAAAGGGAAAAGCAGTCTATTCGCCTTTTACATCGCTTTGTCCAACCGAGACTGGCAGAAGACTGAACCCAATATCAGCTTAGATTGGGTGAGAGGCAGACATACATATCTCTCATTCACACCCACAGTCAATTTAGAGACACCAATTAACCTGAAACACATGATTTTGAACTATGAGAGGAAGCCCTGAGTAGTAGAAGACAAGCCCCACACACAGGGAGAACATGAAAACACAGAAAGTGAACTGAGGATATTCTCAGTACACTACGAATAAAGGAAAAATGTGAATTGGAAATGTTTTCAATGAGAAATGATATTTCCAGTTCATGTCGCAATAATGTGTTAATGGCCTCAATAAAGAAAATCCACACACGAATGTACCACATTCACATGTCTGAGTTCAGCAACACATCAGAGAAGTTGAAATGCACAAGGGAAGCTGCAGCCTAGTGAAAAAAAAAATTAAAAATACATCTCTCATTCATTAGCAAATTCCACTTTTAAGGAAAATGTCAAAGTTTCTTGTCAACACCAGAAATCAGCCTCTCTATAACCCCAGCCTGATCTCTCACCTCGTCCACATAAATAACCCTCCCTCATGAACAGAGGTCAGCGCTGTCTGATCCACTCCACTTTCCCTCTTCGCCTCTTTTCTCTGCCTTGATTTACATCCATCGTATTAAAAACCCGGGCATCCTGCTCTGGAAAAACACTGCGTCTTAATTTCTTTGAGTAAATTTAAGTGGCATGGGCTCGTTTTGGCGTGTTCAGTGTCAGGTTTTGCAGACTCCCCAGCGAGTGGGCCCACCTAGTGTGACACTGCACCTCGTAAAAGAAAAAAAAAAATCAAGCTAGAGTTTTGGGAAAGGCTTTTTTTTTTTCCCAAGTGAGTGTTGGGTTTCACTGCCAGTCTGTGGATTCAGTCAAAGCGAAACAAGCAGCGCTAACAAAGACGAGGCAATCTGGCCACCTGAAAGGAGGTAGACATCCACGGCGAAGTTTCTCTGCTTTCAATCACGCCATCGTGTGCAAACTGTAAGTATATATTCTCGAAGCAGTCCTCTGTACAAAAAGAATGGCAACAATTTTTTTTTGACATATTTGAAACACGATTTGAGAAAGTTGACAAAAGATACTTGAGAAATTTGTCATGCATTTCTTTGTGCGCAATATTTCCCAGTAAAATGTCCCCGAGGGAATTTTCTATACAACATTGTTGGCACTCGTGACAATACCACAAGCGTTTCCAACATGAACACAAACCACACTTGCTATTATAGTATTTTTGAGGATTTGAACTTTTTTAACCTTTCATCATCACAAACCCTTGTGTATTCTATTCCTCGGTCTGAATCAATAATTTCCCAAATGTAGTGGATTGCAAACATAACCAGGAGAAATCTTCACTCTGACCTCTTCATTCTTCCTGGGAAAAGCAGAAAACACGACAATATTTCACCCTCCCAGTCTTCTTGCTCCCAGGGTTTCAGAAGAGGTGTTGGTGGCGATCGTGTTTCTTTAGCTTCCTCTCTCAGCAGGCGTCTACTCCACTGAAGTGGCCTGAAGCAACATGCGTCATCCCCACCAGCTCCAGAGGCAACTTTTCTGTAGGTGATCCCGACCTTTGCCCCTGATGAACACGTTGCCAATGTTCTTTTTCTTTTTCAAAAGTAGGTCAAACGTGTATCTGAAAAATACATTTAAGGTTAAGCATCAGTGAGTGTAATTGAGATATTCAACATGGGATGGAGTTTAAATGGACGGAGAACCGAGGGGGAGGTGTAAAAGCCGATGGATAAGGACTACAGGGACCTGGATTAGTGGAGCATCTGGTTTATTATGCTACTTTAATTTTCCTAAAGAATCAATCTTCGTTGGGGGAAACCAGAAAACTAAAGCTTGGTTGCAGAAGCAGAAGAAATGTGGGGATCAGAAGAATGTATTAAAAAATATATAATGATTGAGTAAATGAGACCAAAATCGTCTATCATAATCCCAGTTTGCAGTTGTTGAACACTAAATAGTAGCTGAACGATTTTTTTCTTCATCGTATTTTCTGCTTTGTTTGTGAATTTTGTGTATCTGCTATAGTCCTTAGTCCTGTGTCTTACATTGTTTTCATCCAACGGTCAGTACGTTAACTTTATTAGTTACTCAACTCTGGGGAAATCAGTGAATTTTAGTCAATGAAATAAGTTTCTAATTTAATTAGCGATTGTAGGATTACTGAATTGTCTTTAGGGGATTCGATAGATTTTTTTTTATCAGTAATGATTACAAGGTGGAAGGCATAAAGTTCCAGGAAACAACCGTGTGATGATTTTGTGCAGTGATGCCGGATTTGCCAAAAGTGTAACCAGAGATGTTATTGCTGTTAAATGATGTTGAACAAGAAATACTTCCCACTTCCTGTGTCATCATTTTGCTCACCCACCCACTAAGCTGGTGCGTGTTATCCTCGCCAGGGTCACGCGGCGAGGCGTATCATCCTCCAAAAAAGCAGGCTTCGGGGGCAAAAACATGTAGAAAAGTGTTATTAGAGACTAGACAAGTGAAATTACGAGGCATCTGGCGTTACTATTGAAGTGCAGATTCTGATCTGCAGCAAGAAAAAAAATATTGAAAAGTGGCACACTTCCAGCTTACATGTTGCAGGGTGATTGAGTGTGTGTGTTTTTTTAATCAGCCGAATTGATTCAAACATGTTGCAGCAAGGAACTATTTGGCGGTGTTTTGGTCTTTGGAAGATTTCCACCAGTCATTAAAAAAAAAAAAAAAAAAAAAAAAAAGAGCAAACAAATTAAACTTAAGGATTATTATACGATAGGCCAGTTGATCAGTTTCATTAAACTATAAAAGCTCAAAAGGAAGTAAGCATGTTTATAATGAATTAAAGATGAATTTACTCATTCATCTGTGAGTTCAGGTATTCTCAGATTCCTTTGCAGAAGTGGTGAAACAGAAATCGTCCTGTATAAGGTTAAGTTCTTGAAAGTGTTTGTCTGTCTGCGTTCAGGAGAGGAAATTTTTAAAGCATGTGCTTGTGAACATGCATGATGAGTTTCCCAATAATGTAAATGCTCAGTACACACACCAGCCAGCAAACACCAGTCAGCCTGTACTTTTCCTCTCATAAATTAGGTCGAACGTCACTTCACAACACCAACAAACTCACATGGAAGGACTCATTACACTCCGCAATAAAAAAAAAAAAAAGAAAAGAAAAAGTGGTGTTTTGTGATGACATGTTCATTGTTAAACACAGGGCACTCCTTTATAAAGCGGCATCTGCAGGATGTCCTCACACTGTGATTAAGGTTGAGGGCTTGGAGCGAAAGCTTGTATATTATTATCATTGTTATTATAACTCTGTACGACATTATGTACAGTTTGAATTTTTCAGTTACACGCAATTGCTGAATATGTGTGAATGTGCTTTTGAAAAGTGCGTCCCTGCCCAAGTGCCATCACTCTGTGCGACATATTGTCTAAAGCTTTGCTCTTTGGACTGCCGTTCTGGGTTTACAGTATATGCACCTATACAGTATGTGAATGTGGGCGTGCACGAGATTGTGTTGGTCACTCACCTCGAATTTCTGTGTATTCTAATCTCACGCGCTTGTGCTCAGGAATGCGGTGAATCGCTTTCACCAGGGGGGAGGAGTGGGGCGGTGGTAGGTATTCTACCTTCCTCCTTTTCCTTGCGGGTTAATTTCCATGCCTTTGAAGAGCTGGAAATGTACCTCACCTGTTGAGCGCAGTGTAAACATGTTCCGGCAACATTCGAAGCGACACATCTCTCTACACCGCCACTTCCCACTTCTTGTGAACAACGGGTTTTCGCAGCGCTGTAGGTGTGGCATCGTAACACTGAGAAAGTTTACAGAGGCTGCTTATGAATCGAGAGGTTTATGATGCAATTGAACAGTGTGTTGCATTATATAGGGTTTGGCCCTTTTGATGTCAAGGGAGTAAATACTTGAGGAGTGAGGTCACCGAGAGCGGGCTTTACAGTGCTCGCCATGGGGTTTAAACGTCAAGCAAATATCACATCTTCAAATTCAGAATGAGAAAGATGTCCAGCTGGGAGGAAACTAAAAGTGGTGGGATGTTCAGTATTTTCAATAGTGTGTGATGGATACTAGGAAAACTCAATCTTGTCAGTCAGTCAGTGGATAGAAATTCATATGTGCGAACTTGTTTTCTATGAGATTTCTTACAAAAGGAAGTAAATGGAAAGTTTTATCAGAAGAATGGCAGTTCATATAAACACCATAACTAAGAACGATATGATTTTCTTTCTTTTTTTTTAAATATTTACACAACACTGACGATGATGGTTGTGTTTGTGGCTTTTTGCTGACCTTTACTTTCAGCAACTGGGACAACGAGCATTGTCTCACAGGCCCACATATGTTCAGATGGCCCACGGCTTATGGGAGTTTCATTTGCAATGACAAAGTGTCTTTTTCAGAGACAGATGTAGTAATTGGTTGGATGTCTTGTTTGGTTGGTTTTTTTTTGCTTTTAGTGTCTTTTTTTTTATGTTTCTTTTGCGTGGTGCATTTTTATAAATGCTGACTTATGACGAGCCTGGCAACCCAGTCAAGATGTCCCCCAACTTTGAATCCAGTCCCTCAGCTGGATGAAGCATCACTGTTTGGTGTTTCCATAGGTTTCCTCCAAGAGTCCAAAAAACATACATTTGAGGTTAATTGGTATCTCTAGATTAAACATAGGTGTGAATACGTCTGTTTGTGGTTGTCTTACGCTCAGTCTTCACCCTGTGATGGATTGGTGACCTTTCCTGGAAGTATCCCGCCTTTCGGCCATTGTAAATTGGGATTGGCTCGAGCAATCCACAACTCTAAACTCAAATATTCTGAAAGTATTTCCATATAAAACCATCCTATTTCTGCCACAGGGAGCTGCTGAGGGTTGAAGGGGCTCAGAGACCCACAGTGATGACATATCAGTTGTGGAATTTGAACCTGTGAGTTGTGCAGTTTTCACCAAATAAAAAAAACAAAACAAAAAAAACCAAAAAAAAAACACTCTTCTCAAACTCACAGCAGGTTTATAAAAAAAAAAAAAAGTCTTATATACCCACAAGGTGAAAAGTTTTATGGATAAAAGGTTTATTCTTTATTCCTTCTATACAGTTTATGAGAGAAACTGTCAAACAGTTGGTCATTCTATATAAAAAATCTGACAATCGCTGCCATCAATAACAATTTAACCAAATTTTAAGACAATTGATCGAATTTATTGGTCTAATAAGCTCTTGGACACAATAGTCCAGCATGAAACAAGCAACGCAGTCATTCTTAGAGCCACTTTCCTTCAAGTGAAAACTTTAAACACACTTTTTCAAGAAACTGAACATTCTGGCAAATTACACATGATGGTCACTTTTTACATGCTGGGAGGTATTTAGTGACACTCCGTTTAATTCAGAGGTTTAAGGCGTTGGACGTCTATTTGTGTGTGAAATCTGCTCCCATAAGTCTTACCTCCACAATGTGCTAATTAACCTGAGGTCAGAACCGGAGGTCGCAGGTCAACGTTGGTGAGGATTGGGCCGTTCTGATAAGTAACCGGTGTGTGTTTGTATTTGTGCTTATGAGAGCGTCTGTGTGGCCATCAACAGGCCGGATGGGAGAGTTGTGACAGGCCCACAATGAAAGATACACACAGATAAGACAGTGTGTGTGTGAGGAAAGTGACTCTAACCCGGAGTTTTCCAAACACACCTGGGAGATGTACCAGCAGGAGATAAAAGCTCTTAAAACATCTACAGCAAATACCATTCATTTAAAGGCTTGACATTTGGGACCGGATAAGATTTTGGTTTGTGGTTTCAATAGAGAATTGCACTCTTCTACTGTTTAGACAGCGAAGACAAAGTCATGGATGTGACTTGCAGATATGCTAAACAATGAGATTAGTCTTGCTTAGCTCAACAAACGAAGACAAGCGTTTGCTTCCCGTTTCCTTCCACTGACACAGATTAGTTTTCTTTAGTCAGGGCGGCGATGCCTCCCGAACATTATGCACTGAAATATTAGCTACGTGTAACACAAACAAATTTACCTTCTCACAGTCAGTTTATGTATTCGTGTTACGTTTTGGTTTTGCAACTGGGAGTTTAGCTGTTTTCAACCTCACGGGACTAGTCAAATCGTTTTACATGATCGGTCACATTCACCCATTCATGCACACACTCACAGTCGCACCCTGTTGTTAAAACGCTGTCATGCGAGGAGTTCGCACACAATTGGGAGAAACATTGGCTTCGGTGTCTTGGCAAAGGTCACCGGATGGGAAACAATTATAGGATGACCCAACTCCTCCAATTCACTCAAGATTATGTGGTTCCTTCTCAGAAAATAAACTTTAGATAAACCTACAGAACTAACTACAGAGTCAAAACTTCGGCGAACAAAGTCGACCTTTTAATAGCTAAAGAGGTAGTGAACAATCAACAGAACAAGCCACAATGTTCTAACAAGGGTAGAGAATAGTTAACCCACGCAGGTGAACACGGAGACACAGAAATAGATTTGCTAATATGCAAAGCTTTTTTTGTTGTCCCACAACTTTAGTATATCCACTGATCAACACTGATTACTTCAGGTTATTGGAGTCAAAGTTCTTGGAGAACTGCAGGTGGAAAAATAGATCAAAGCTTTTTAATGACTTCAGGCAAAGCTGTGAAAAAAAGAAAAATACTGAGGGAGTGTAGTTAAAAAAAAAAAAAAAAGTGAGCTTAACGGATCTCAGTAAACCTGCTCTGCGTTGATTTCAAGATCGCAATGTGCTGTTACATCAGCCGCAATGAGAACAACACACCCAAACGTCTAACTGAACTATTTGTGGTTAATTTCGACGTGATGTCCTCCAGGTTTTCACAGAAGAGAATTAATTAAAAGTGTGAAAGGATGATGCAGATCTCAGTGGGCTTGAACCAACTCTCGAGGTTATTCATGATTGACTGCTGGATTTCTTTATGTTCTTCACATTGGATATTATTATTGTTAATAACTATTAGGATCTGCAAACAACATAAATACATAACCTTTCAATCAATTAATTTAATCGTGAATGATTTTATCCTTTTATTTTGTCCTTGTAACACGTTATCTAAAGTAACAATGTTTACAAGAACCGACAGTTTCACCATTTTATCATGATTTCTTCTCAAAAGACTAAATGAAAAAGTAATGTTGAGAAGTTATTCTCCTGCCCTTCATTGTTCCCCCGCTGTGCCCCTGAAGCACTCGGCTGCACCCCTGATGAGGCCCATCCCACAATTCTGAAACCCAAAATGAAAGTTAGGAAACTATTTGCACTTGCCGTTATAACAATGACAACAAGCATTTTGGTCCTAAAGCATTTAAGACAAAGATTTGGAAGAGAGCTGAGGACTGAGGCTAACGTCCCCTTGAAGACTGCTCTGTGGGTTATCTCTTCTATAGTTCCACTGACTCAAAAACAAAAAAAAAACAAAAAAAAAAAAAAAGCCTGCACACTGAAGTTCAGACTGAGGATGAGAAAATACCCTGTGGGCAGAAATAAATGAGCCTTTTT
>OMNM01025880.1:1220-16070 GCA_900302745.1 Parablennius parvicornis | reverse complement strand
CTCCCCCTCCACTTGCTGCTGAATGCCGCCGTGTTGTTTGGCCCCCTGTGGCTGCTCAACATACCTGACAATATAAATAGCGAGTGGATGTTATTCTGAAGTATTGGCACTGCTTCCAATCCCCCGATTCCACAGGAAGAGGGGACATTCCTCGCCTGTGGAAAGTGACTCATGCTGCTGTCTTGTTTAGAAAATGCAATTATAGACGGGCTGAAACATTCTCTTCTTCTGAAAATTGGAGTGAAGAAAAAGCCGCCATGTCGTCGTCACCCCCGCCCCCACCCCCCCTTCCTTTTTGAGGGTGTGTGTGTACGTGTGCCTGTGTGAGTTCTCTATATGACCAAACAGGGTCATGTTCACCACAGAACCCGCTGCTGACTATGGACGCCGACTCTTGATGCCTATGGAAACATGACTGTCACAGGAAATGTTCAACATGTTTCGCAGCACTGCAGCTGAGCGAGACGTGAGTGTGTTTGAGAGAGGAGCCCTCCCAGAGCCCAGGGCTGGTGTTGATGTTGGCTGCACAGCCGTCTCAGGGCTGTCCAGAGTTTACCACTCTCCGCTTCTGAGACCAGCTAAAAAACACAAGTCAGAGCATGCGCAGATACCCACAGATCCACGTCTGGACATGTAGGACTGCTCACAGAAAAGCAAAAAAAAGGTCTCGGTGATGCAACTTCGTGAATGCAGGGAGAGAATGTCAAACAGACCCACGAGGCTGAGTAAATGATAAATAATCAAAATATTTGAAAAGTTGTATCGTCACTCAGGGAGTGAAGAGTCGTGGGTTTCCATGTTTCTTTCAGTCATCTCTCCCACAAATTGCCCCAGGCGGCAGCAGCTGGGAAGCATTCATCTTTGTCTGCTCTGTCACTTACACTGTCTCTCAGCATTTATCATAAGGAACTGATTTTTCATAAATCTGTCAGAGAGGTCACAGATTTTCAGCTAATTTTAAACATCACTCCCATAAAGGAGAGGGAACATTAATCCTACATACATCTTTTTGTTCCCCTACTGCTTATGTATATTCAAACAACATGTAAAAAGGATTACGACAAAACTTGATATTCTTGCAAATACCAGATCAAGATATCTTGAAAGCTGGCCTCTCACTAGACTGCGAATGAAAAGCACTTGTGCGGTTTAACTTTATCCAGACTTGTGAATACCAGCGGCGGTCCTTCTAAGAAGTGGTGGGCTCTGGTTAATGTCCTGTCAGTGGATCTGCTCTCTACTGCCCCCCTTTGCTGGACTTGAAGTATCGACAAGGATTATGTCACTAACACCCTCCTTCAAATTTCCCTGACACTGTGCTGCTTAGTGGTTTACTGAAGCTCTTATGCTCTAAGCGCTGCCAAATTTCACCATTTACATCCATCATATACTTTTCCCTGGAAGGGTTAATCCCCCAAAAATGGAGATCTGTAGTGGTTTTTAAGTGAAGAACAGTTTATATTTCCATTAATGTCTGTCCTCCTTACTTCTCCAAATATGTTATATCTCCCAGCTTGAATCTTCTTTTTTCTTTGCTGGCAAGCATTGATGTAGTGAACTGAAGCCATGCAGTTTGTGAATTGCAACTACTGCAGAGATCATGTTGCCTGCATGAGATCACCTCTACTGCCAGCGGGAACAAATATTTGTCTTGAGTACAACAACATTTTTCAAACAAAAATATTCAGCCTTGTACTGTCTTTCAGTCAGCTGACCTTGCTAGAATCAATATCATGGTCTCGCCATGTGTAGCAAAAAGGTCCTATGAAATTCACCTGATAAGATTGTAGCATTTTTAAATACATCTTCAAAAAATTATAAAGGAAAAGACCATCAGAAATGTGAAACATTTGATTTATTCCACATAAACTGAACTCTCTGAAGCTTTTTTAAATTTTTCTATTAATAATTTCAGTCTATAAGTGATTAAAAAAAACACAGTGTTTCCAAATATTGGAATATTTTACAAGATCAAAAGTTTTTTTTTTAAATTTGTTTTGAATTGGAGACCCTATATTTAATTTTATTAATTTTGTTTAACAACAGGGGTCCACAAATTTTCTCGATGAACAAAAGAGCTTAAAAGGGTTTGTTTTCAATTATTTAAAGATTAGAAAATAAGATAATACAGTGTGTAGTGTAAACATTTTCATGAAGTTTAGTCATATACACACAAACACTTGTTCAATCTGCATTTCAGACATTAAAAGAACAACAATTAACAACTCCTGGTTTATACTTATCAGCCTTAAGCAGAGAACACACCAATGAATTGCTTAATCGAATTTAGGAATTGTTACTGTGTCTGAGGTTTTATATGGGAAAAAATTGTTAGCTGTTGTTAAAATCTCAATTAAGGCAACCTTTCTGTTAGATTTTATGAGTGCAATGCTGGGTTTCCCATATAAATGTGGCCAATATACTGATCTGGAATTATAAGAAAACTCTCTGATGTTAAAGTGGGTTTCATAGGCTATATGGTAGGAAAACACCGTGCTGTCGGAAAACTGTTTTTTCAATTTCTCAGAGATGGCGAGCCAAGCAGTGATGGGGTAGAAATGAAAAATGATGGGGCAACAAATTTAACAGTTACAACAAACAGTAGCAGCTTCCTTTTACTATAAAGAAAGGTTGCAAGGTGAGAGGTGGATTCTGGAGGAGGAGTTGTGACTCCCATCGCTCCACTGACACTTCACAGGCGTGAGAAAAAAGCAGGGATATCATCTTCTCATGTGAGTCTTCAATGTGGGTGGTGTAGTAAAATGGTTTTAAGCCAACGCTGGATGACTTATCAAGTAGCAGAGAACAGGACTGGGCCTGCGGAATGAAGGAAATGTCATCTGATGCCATACGGGTTGGATGAGCCAAGCATCCGCCAGCCCATATTCTCACCTGTTACCAAACACACTGCTTGTGTCCGACAGATGACACCCCAACCCCCCGAGGAGAAATTGAACATTGAGTCTTATTAATATAACCACAAGGCCTGATACATGCACAGCCATGCACAGGCACATGCATTGATGCACACTATGCAATCACACAAATGCATGGCTTGTTGTTAAGCAGAGTATGACTGTCTCATTAGAGCCTTTTCAAACCAGAATGTATCTATAATGATGCTGTTTATCATATCAAAGCCTGGCTTTCATTTCAAGTGTTCACCTGACCTGAAGAGCACAAATAGGTCTGCCCCCCACCCCCTCCAATCCCATACTTCTCTCCTAAGCAACACATGTTGCATCTGAGTGTTTTTGTTCAGTGCAGCTTCTGCTGTCACTGAGATATCAGAGCTACCACCGGAGAGTCAATCTGTTTTGCTCAATCTGCAGAGGTTTATCTGATTGAATTGGAAATTGGTGTATTTTGCAGTATAGCTAATGGTAATGTCAGGCTGCTACTGGGATGGCGAGTGCAAAAAAAGACAAAAAGCAGCCTCTCGGGTGCCCACGGAGAAAGAGACCTTGGTGTCTTTCACGCAGAATGCTCTGCTGCTCATGTTTGTTCAGCGAAAAGGATTCTCTGCAGAAGCAGGAAGAGAAGATTAATAGGGGGCCTTTGCATCCACACTTGGATCAACAGGGATCAGGTGAGAATGAAGCTATCCAGATTACAGTGGAGGATCTGGGGATAGTTAACGCCAGCTTCAGCCTGCTTGACGAGGACCCCCTGACCCCAAAGAAAAGCATGGCCCGCTCAGTCACCTCTGTGTCTGCCTGCACCAGGGCTCGGAAGAGGAACCGGCTGAGGAACCTATCTTCCTTACCTATACAGCCCCACACCGAACAGACCGCCACTGCAGGCAGTGCAGAGGATGACGAGCCACAGGAGGAGGACCTGTTGCTGTTTGACAATGACACAGAAAGCACCCCTGCATCTGGAAGCCTCCTCACACCACCTGTCATCAATCTGATCCCACCCACTCCGTCCGATGTCGTCGATGACGATCAATTCTTCGACAACAGCGATGGAAATTCGTCCACTGCCGGCGACAAGGAGAGTTTTGAAGAAAAGCCAGAGAATATGGAGGAGTCAGAAGAGGGATGCACGCTGGCTGAGAGTGAAGCTGATGTTGATAGTGAAGCTGAGTCTGTCAACGGCCTTAGCGATGAAGAACAAAGAGAGACTGATCAAATTAAAAAGGGAGATAAAGACGAAGAAAAGCCTAGATTCTTACGTAGCGTCTACCAGGTGGCTCCTCTCCCTGAAAAACTCCAGAAAAGTGAGTCAAACAGATTTCTTGAAATGCATACCTTTGGGAAACCTAGTGCATTTTTTCATGTAAAAATGAAAAGACTCACATCAGACTAGCTTCTGTGTGTATAAATTGCCTGACATCTTTGTGACACTTAGCTTTGTTTAATGAAAAAACACAAGTTGCGAGTATTGTAGGTTTGAACACCACCAAAGCTGGTTTAATTAACATTTCGTGTTTTTAACTGCTCTGAGCTATTACAGATGATAAACTTAACACTTAACCAAGTTTGAGTAATTCTCAGAAGCATTACTGGAGACAAAGTGCTGAAATGAGAACGTTTTTACAACTCACAGTCAGAAAGGCACCAGTCTAAATAAATGACGTCAGATGTCTTCTCAGCTGCTTCTTATGGTGTTATATATTCAGGGAAAATGGGAAACAGCTAAAAATAACACTAAATATATAAAAAGGAAAGACAGAAATAAAAAAAGGACAATAGAAAAACAAAGTGAGAAAGAAAAGCACTTTACTTCAAAGACACAAAACTAACTGGATTAACAGAAAGAAAGAACGAAAGAAAAAGAAAGAAAGATAGAAAGAAAGAAAGAAAGAAAGAAAGGAAGAAAGAAATAAAGAAAGAAAGAAAGAAAGAAAAAAGAAAGAAAGAAAGAAAGAAAGAAAGAAAGAAAGAAAGAAAGAAAGAAAGAAAGAAAGAAAGAAAGAAAGAAAGAAAGAAAGAAACTGTGTCTCACAAACAGTTTACTTACAAAAAAGCAATATATTTATCATTTCAAAGAAATTGTGTTCGTTTCTGTCTCTGTCGCAGGAAGTTTCAACACAGGGATAAATCTTTTATCTTTCACTGAGCACATCCTGGGTGAGTTTCCCTGATGTCACAAGTCTCTGTGTGTGTGTGTGTGTGTGTGTGTGAAATGTTTGTTTGAATGAAGCAAAACTGGAGAGGTAAATGGCACGAGATGACGACTCGCTTCATCCAGCTGTTGAGCTCATGTGTTACCTCTTGGTTTTGATCTCGGTTCCCCATTCGGATGAAATTGCAGTCATTATGTGACATGGCTACAGTACATTGAACGCCTCCTTTGGGACTTGCAGAAGTTCCCCTTTGTTGGAATCCCTTTTTAGCCATTGTGTGAGTATTCCCCATGTGTGGCTGGTCAGGCGGTTCCCAGGTTTTGGGTTCCTGTGACTCAGCATGCTCTCCTCCCTCGGCCGTCTCTCAAAGAACCTACTTTCTTTTCAAACTGGAGCAGGACAATAATACTGGAAACGATAAGCATCGCTTTTGCCTATCCATTACATAAATGTGTTGAAAAGTCTTGACTCCAAAAGCTTCGCTTTTTCGCTAAGCTTATGAGTGTCTGCGTGTGAACAGTTGTCAAATTGTGTCGCGCTCCAAACCAAAGCATGTTTAGTGCATTTCTTTGTTGTCTAAGGTGAGAAACATCACTTTACATCTGATGTGTTTTAGCAAAATCACTAGACAATGATTTCTTCAGGGTTATTTAGCCTGCTCAAAATTATCTTCCTTTTCAGCTTTGGTGAAGGAGGTGAACTGCTGCCCGCCAATATGGTTCTCAACAATTCTCCATTTTGTGCCCTGTCTCAGATGTACTCTCAAAAAAAAGTCTAGGAGTGAGACTGGAAGTGATTTTCTCAGGGTTTGAGAGACACGCTGTTATGTCTGAGGTCAGCTGGAGGAGGCAAGTCCTACAAGTCCTCACATTTCTCCGGGGCTCATCGCCTTTCTCATTTGTCTGCTCTGGTGAAGACAGTTGTGTTTTGCGTGCCGTGTGGTTTGAATTTGTGCAGCTCCGAGCCCAGACATTTTGATCCTCCACAGAGTGACTCACAGAGCAGCCAGGTGATGGAGAGAGTGCCAGCTCTGCTGCCCCCTTCCCCTCCTCCTCCTTGATCTGCACCATCTGTCCAGGACCCAGACGAGATTCCACTGCTGACACACATAAACTAATCACACTGTCTTATCTGATTCTGCCTCCATCTAAACCCCCATCCATGTCAAACCTGCCTTTCAGAAACAAGCCCCTGAAATGAAAAACATGCGTTTAAGAAATTAGGTTGAATTTTTGTTGGGTAAACTTTCTGAAAAGACTTCTGTTTTCTTCTCTTGTTTTTTCTTTTTATTAATGGGAATGGTTGCCCTGATGTTTCAGTCTCTCCAGTAATACAAACTCAAAGAAGCCACACACACATCAATGGCCGTATGTTGCATGAAAAAGCTGCGGCCGGGATTGGAAGTCGTATTTTTGACCTCATTCGTCATGTTGTTATGATAGCAAAAATAAAGATATCTCCTCGCTGACCGAGTGACATTTAGAAAATATAAGAACATGGTTTTCTGTGGGAAAGAACTTGGACTGTCAGAAAAGCATGTCATCAAGCAGACAGACTTTACTGTGTCTGAGTGGTTGCCCAGCAACTAAATGTGGCTGTGTCCAGTATCAGCATCAGCTAATGCACTGCAAACAAACCTGGTGACCTGCCCGCCAGAAAAAGGCTGAGAGGCCTAAAACCATGCGAAGAGACTGGCTTAAAAAGGCAAAAACAAGAGCCCGATTGAGCGGCTTGTTGTATACACTGACATATGCGGGACTTGTTGGGTATTAACGCTCATCTATTTACTGATTCCTTTCACCATGCAGATGACCTAAGCAACCGAGGATTGAGCTACTCCGACATGCTGAAGGCTGAACTTTCTCTGCTTCCCTCCAGCTCCGCTATGGACACATTTACCAAAAGGGTATGGCTGTCACCAAAATAATCCCCTCTCATGATCTCCCCGTACAGTATATCACATGCTCCACATGCACCTTTAATGTATTTAAAAGTAATCTACGGACAGAGTCACCACACATTCCTGTGAGAAAATGTGCTTTATCTGATTTAGAGTGTGGCTGTGTATAAGTTCAAGAATACTTGCTGACTGTAAATGGATTAGATGAGGATGTTTTTTTGTTTTTTTTTTTTTTTTTTGGTCCAATGTGAGCTGAAACCTGTATTACATGACAGAGGCCGCTAACTCGCTCCTGCAGTCTCGGGGACACGTTGACCAGGAGCGCCACTTTCCATGCTTTATCCCAGACGTCAGACCAATGCCGAGAAGAGGCATCAGCTCAACAGCGACGCGTAACTGTTGGTGAGTGTGGCGTCAGCATGTGGACAAGCAACACTGCCCTGCATAATAATCCGGTTCCAGCTATTGCAAAACTTAAACACTACCTCACACGTGTCTGTTTTTCTTTATGTTTTCATATGCAGCGTCATATATGCCTCGCTCTAAGGATCAGAATGGAAACTTCCCCGAGAAGGTATTGTAAACGATCAAAGCGGGGCCTTCAGGGTGGCATCAGCACAGCCCAGAGCTGCTGCAATTACAGAATATGCTCTGTTTATATTTCCCAGCTCCCTTGATCTGTCAAAGCAATGACTCTGCAAATAGTCTCGGGATTTTAGTCTTTGTTTCCAGGATTTACCAAGCAAGATTGCTCGTATCCTTAGCGATCCATGTGTAAGCTGAAACAAAACGCTCGTTTTTTGTTTTTTTAAAGGAAAATTGCTCATGTCCCGCACCTATTATATCCATGTATTATCTGTGATTTTTCTTTCCTCTGGTAAATCATCAATTACAAATGACTCATTTAAGTAGTTATGCCACATTTAGCTTAAACAGCCACACCTCTTTCTATAGCCTCACAAAATGACTTTGAATTCTTTGCGTGGGTTTTCTATATTATGATGATGTCAAAATCCCTAAGAAAAGGTAGACCTCTCACATCAATGTCTTCATTCCTAGCCACCTTATAAAGCCTCTGGTGGCAGAGGAGAACGCTGTAGTTTTTCTTCCCAGGAACACCATAAACAAAACATTTGTGACTAAGGCAATAATTACACAGAAACCTGTGTTTAGGTTTCCCACTGAAGCAAACATTTCTCTGCCTTCTATAAACATTTATTTACATTTAGGCACACAAATGTGTTTTTTTGGGGGTTTTTTTGTAATATGTCCGGACGTGTGTATCCAACATCGTCATACCTCCTTTCAATAAGCTGATGACACAGACAGCGAGAAGCATGGAATTTAACCATGTTTTGTCTTGACTTCTGACCACCAACCAAAGGTGTTTTTACATGCCGCTATTTGAGTCAGATCTTTTTTACATCATAGCTTGCACCCTTTGCACTTCTCAGCTTCACCTTACATTTGAAAATGGGAACATGAGGTATGATTGATCCCATCTTAATCACTTTAGAATAGTATCTGCTGCTGCATCTAATTGAAAACTATTCTGTTAAGCAACAAGAAAGATCATAATAAAATCCTATGGTCTTTTCCTTTGGCTGAGGCTACATTTAATACAATTAACATGATCCACAGGAAAAAATGGCAGTGTCAGACACCATGGCAAACAGAAAGATTAAGCAGAGATGTTTATGCACATGACAAAATGAAAAACAGTGCATAGTTTTTGTAGTGAGGCAGTGATTCAAGCAGTTTTCCACCACCAGCAGGTGTGTAGCCTCTCATTTCCCCCCAGGATGAAGATAGGCCAGTTGCCAAATCTCTCAGGGAGCTGAACACTGAGGAAGTCTGCCAGTGGTTTACCAGCATTGGACTACAGAAATGTCTCCCTTTCATCAGAGGTACAGCGCATTCTTCTGTCTCCGATCCAAGCCCTATGGCTGTGCAGCAAAGACAGGTGTTGCCAGTTTCATTTATCTTTACCTCAGATCCAATAAACTTTTAATTGGAATGTCAAAACATAAGGCAACAAGGAACTCTACTAAACTCAACAGATTAAATCTGACATGACAGCATTATGATGATGATGATGATGATGGTATGACATGGTGGTGATGATGATGATGATGATCGTGATGATAGTCATTTTGGCTGCACCCATTTTACAGAGGTCAACTCAACATGCATCATAGGCTTTACTTTTTTTTTTTTTTTAACATGGCAGATGCAAAAAACAATATAAAATGTCCATCTCAAAATTCAAGGAAAAATAAAATAAATCTATTCTTTACGGAAATAAAATATGAGCATACAAGCCATTATACAATCTTCTAGAAAAACAAAATCTGTGTTTTAATTCACACTAAATGAAGTTTTTCAGATATTCATTGTGTAATATGAATTTAACAGTGATTCTTTCATTCTCAATTGTATTTCGTTATATTAACTTTTCCCAGAAAAATCTGGGAAAAAAAACATATTTACATTTTCACTGACAAGTAGGTCTTGTTTTTAAATAAATAAATGTGATTTATAACATTTACTTTTGTTATTGGTTGCTTCCCTTTCAGAGGCAAAACTCTCTGGAAGAGAAATTGCTTCAGTCGACGTGAAAACTTTGGACATCCTCCAGATCGTCTCATTGGAAGAGAGGGAGCAGTTACTGTCAGCCATTTACAACGAACTTCACCCTCCCAGCACTGCCTCCCAGAGACTCGACTCTTTGCTTGGTACAGTCTCACATTTACTGAAGAGGAAGGGTAAACAAGATGTTTACTTGATGTTTTCTTTGTCACACAGGATCCTTAGGGCCGAATAATGTGGAGACGTTCACTAGCACACTGGTGTCAATGACCAAGTCCAAATCCTCTCCTCATGTGAGCTGCCTGAGTATGAATCGACGTTCCCTCAAACTCAGGTGACGCCTCACTTTACTTTATAAACTGGAAGAAGAAAAAACAACCCATAACCTCTTTGTTTATTTCTTTCATAGAAACAACAGTCAGAGGAATTGTCAACTGGTAGAAATTACCATCAATGGTGAGTATTTCAATTGAACTGATTACTAAGTGGACAAAAAAACAACTGTCTAAACAACTGTCCACCTCTATCTAGGTGGACTATCAGCGACAAAATAAAGTAACCACACCAGAAAGATGATTATTGAAAATATATACAAATATATAATGTATTTTTTATGCTCTGCAACACAATTAATAAATCAATAATTTTGCACTAAAGATCAATTTACAATTTTTTCATGTATCTCAGCCCCACACTTTGAAAACCATCGTGCTCTAAAGGAAACTAGTGTTATTTGCCAAATACATCAAGTATAAATATCTTACTTTCAGTGATGATAAATATAATATGATGCAGTTTGTGTAGCTTGCGGGTGAGAAATGTCTATATTATTGATCATACACACTGGGCATACCACTGTCTGCATTACCTATGTTGCAGCTTCAGAGCGGATAGTACATCTGAGAACCCCAATGGAAACCACAGTAGGAAAAATCATGGAGTCTTGTATTAAAATGCTGGGAGTGAACGAAGATAAGAGCCTGTTCACGCTGAAGGAAAAACAAGGTGCTCAGGACAACATGCATATCCCATCATGTCTTCTCTGCTAAAATACATTTAATGGCATCTTCATTATGCACAGTTACTCAATTCAAAGTAAACTGAATATGAATACACTGTTAATATGCTCTTATTCAAAGGGTCACCAGAGGAGCTCCCGCCGGATCAACAGATTGGGGTTTTACTGTCCTCAGTGACATCTTCATCATCTTCATCATCACTGTCATCAGAGAGCAGACAGCTAGAGCTGCACTTGTGTAAAACGGTAGATTGCTTTGACATTTTTATTGTAGAATGTTGACCACATGCAACAACAATTCACCTGAGATTCATTTTGTGTCACAGGACAAACTAAAAAACAGTCCAGATGTTAATAGCATCAATGGAAACGTGAATAAAAACATCCAGGGGAACCAACCAGCTAAAGAAGAGCGGATACGTGAACTGAATCAGCAGGTGGAGTCCCTACAAAACGTGGTCCTTCAGGTTAATATCACTCATTTACAATGTGTGATAAACGAACATTTTAACTCCATGTCATTTAAGACTCCATGTCATGATCAAGTTGACCTCTTTAAACCCAATAGATCCAGGAGCTCCACCATGGCCTGGTAGCTTTTTGTTCAGAGTTAAAGAATTCAGATGTTGATGAGAATTTGGACCAGCTTGGATCTGCCGAGCTCAAACAGAGGCTGGAGTTGGTTAACCACCGCCTGAATGACAAGAGGCAGAGCCTCCAGACCCTCAGAGACGACATTAACAACTTCGCTGCTCACAAAAAAAAGTAGGTGAACCATTCATGCTCGTGCAATGCAAAACCACTTTTCCACATTCGTTTGGAGACCACACTAATTTCTGTAGTTGCACAGTACATACAAAAAATAAAAGATGGAGAAGAAAGAGTTCACCAGTCAGATTATACTAGTAATAGTTTGTTTTAAGACTTCAACATCACAGAAGAAGAACTATTCCACTTACATAAAGTCTAAATGATGAATATAACATTTGTAAGACACAACACATTCTGTCTAAAAACTAAAGTACAGACAATAAGTAACACATTTTGTGGTTCATAGATTTTTTATGTTCCGCCTATTATGGCAATAAATATCATACCATTGGAATTTCTTTTTAAAATGGAGCCATGCTTGCAAGGAATCAATTGTGAGATCGAGTTTGGGCGTTTGCGCCCATGAAAATATTTTCTAATCTCCTAAGCCAATGAAAATCAGCTTTTCTTTTGCGCTTGCTATTGCGTTTTGTTTTGAGCGTATGATATCCCCAGGTTGCCGACAATCTGAATGTCACCTCTAAATGCACAGACGACACATCTCAAGATAAAATTCTGCAACCAGTCGCAACAAATGCCGTTTGAAGTGAGTGGATGCCGTTCCAACCACGCTCTGTTGGTGACCACACTGGAGATCACCTTTGACGAGGAAGAGCAAGGCTCTGTATGCTTCTTCCTAACGTTACAGAGGCTGTTAATTTAGAAATAAATCCATTGTTGTAGACAAACAACAAGAAACAGGAGTTTGGAGGTTTTGGCAAAACCTTTAAGAGGTGCAACCCATACAATCACCTTTGCTGCTCATCAAACAACTGCATAATACTTACAAATGTAATACCATTGAAAAGGGAATGAGCAGGCTTCACACTAGCATGAGGCTCGCCTGTATGTGCACCTGAATGTGTCTGTGTCTATGTTTACCCCGTGAGGACTTGGTGTCTTGTCCAGGTCTCTCCAAACCACCCCCCCCTTCCCCAACACACACACACACACACACACACACACACACACACCCTCATACCCTCCCCTTCAGGCGGGATTAAGATCAGTGGATGCCTGTAACCTTTTCTGAAATGTCTTCTCTGATCCTTCAGGCAATTGGAGGTTCGCCTCTTGGAAAAGATGAAGCTGAACTGCCAAGTGTTTAAGGAGGAAATTACCACCGTGCATCTCAGCCGACAAGCTGCTCACCTCCAAAATGCTCTGCAGGACAGCTACGTTAAGGTACGCTGATGCCATAAAGATTAACTTGCATGATGAGGGCCTGAGGTTGGTCATTGTGGTTCAAGCAGCAGCATGTGAAAAATAGTTACACCAATATGTGGGAAAGCTGCTTCGTCAGAGGCTGAGAATGTTTTCATTGCTAAAAATAAAAAAAATGAGACGCTGATATTTGCACCAAAGCATCTCTTGATAGCAAGAAAGGCATGCGTGGTATGGGATAATAAAATCTTATTTTACTGAGAAAAAAAACAAGACAAATTTGGTGATTTGGGAAAATAAAGCTAGGAAAAGCATTCTATTACCAAAACTTTTCGTCACAGTTGAATATATGATGAGACACCACACATGAATCTAGAAACTCTCCAAAGTTCATATTGTATTAAATCACTGTGCAGATCTATGAAGATTTTCACAGATTCTGTGATGGGAGGACAATCTTTAACACTCACTGCTTCATTCAGTCAAGTGTGTTTCTTGTTGCACTGCAGTTCGTCACATTGTGACTATATGAGTCCTTTGTATGAACATGCATTTATTTTCTCAGAAACTGATGTTTAGCGCTGACATTCGAGAGTCTGTGACCATACCAACAATGGAATGTGTGTGACAAAAGCCACTGGGAGAGTGTGTCGGTGAAATGGGCCAGCATGTGTAAAACTATCTCTACCTATCCCCAGAGGAGCTCACGTCTTTTTTAATGTGGCTCTTTTATCCCGTTGGAGAAGCCCTTACGAGGTGCCATGAAAGGACACACGCGGCTTCAGCTTTTGAAAGGTGCCCCGTGTCACGTTGCCACCCCGGGGCCACGCTTTTTTAGGTGCTGAGTTTGTGGGAAAAGCAGCAGCGCTAATGTTTATCATATGACCTAATCAGAGTTAACACACAGGTCAGAGCTGAGGAGCAGCCTGGGAACTGATAGAGCCACTGTTCAAATAAGGAACAGACCGCCCTGTGTTTGGTCTTGTAGGCTGCCTCGCATTACAGACAATAAGGAAATATTTCATCATCGGCAGCCTAATCTCCAGGATCTATTGCAACTGGAGAGCATCAATAAAGCGGCCGAGCTGGAGGGAGAACAAGAAACAGGCACAGGAGTGAAGGGAGGAGGGAAAGGACAACAAATGATGGAAATGACTTTCAATAAGTAGTTTAGTTTGGATCAGTCAAAACTTCAGACAGACCTATAAAGAAAGGAAATTGAAAGAATTACTCCTCGGTCTTCTTTGTTCTTTAATTAAGGCAGCAAAAGTAAAAAAAAAAAAAGAATTCTGCTTTTTTTCGTTCAGACACACTAATTCTCACTGAGATCTGCAGTTGAGGGAGTCAGGGCATCGGCGTTCACAGTGACAGCACTGAATGTAGATCCACTAACACCTATTATTACAAACGAAATGCAATCCTTCCCACTTAGCAACTACGTTAGCTGGCCTGTCAGAGAATCGTTTTTCACACTGGGTGAAATAAAGTCTTCCCACAGATCAGGTATTAGCTTCCTGTAACGCAGGTAAATTCATGCGTTTCTGAAATACAAAACTTATAGTGACAATTTCTCACTACTGAGATGAGAAAGGTTGTTTGGGTGACCTGTGCGATCTTGACTACACAGTTATAATAATTGGTCTATTCACTTTGTCTGGTGTGTATGTGCCTTGTGTCTGGCCCAGGTAGGAAAGGATTTGATCTGATGTTGTGAATAAACAAGACGAATATGAAGAAAAAATTCTTTGGGTCTTTGGCGTGTGTCGAACATTGAACTAAAAAAGGGAAAATGAAGCATATTAGAGTTTGCTCCTCAAGGGGCTTCAACTGTGTTTCCGAGGATATATCCTGTCTGGCCACTTGTCTGAAGAGAGAGAAGCCTTAGCTTTGACCCTTGACCCTGGCAAGGCAGCATGTATTGCTGCAAGGCATTCGCACGCTACGCAGGGGGGGAGGGGAGTATGCCAAAAGGCTGGATAAAGGAACGCTGGAATTTAGTGGTTGGGCTCACAAGTTATTCCTGATCCCTTCAAGCTACTTGTGGTGAGATCTCCTCCAAAGCTAATCATTACATCTTGGTGGTCTCTTGGCTTTGACTTAGCCTCCGTTGTTCCAAGTAGCGCTATCTGTAATCTTCAAGACTTTGTTCTGAGAAACAACAATAATAAAGTTGCAATTTCAGCTGAGGCCAGTGCTTGTTCAGCAGACAACAAATACAGGTGACAAAGTGACCTGAAGCCAGCAGCACGCACACTAAGGATGGGTTTCAAAGTACTGTTCAGGCTTGTGGTGCAGCTC
>OMNM01025847.1:1273-16854 GCA_900302745.1 Parablennius parvicornis | reverse complement strand
GATAAGCCATTATTTAAAAAAAAAAAAAAAAAAAATTTCAAAAGAAGATATTCTCCCCATCTGCCTCACATGGTTTGGTCTATTTCCCGAGGAAACTGACCTCCAGCTAGTAGCTATTTTACAAATTTCCATTAAAAACATTAGACATGACAAATTCTTAATCATTTTTATTGTTGAAAAAAAAAAAGTTTTTTCAATTCTCCTAATCACATGCCTGAAACACTTTAGTTGAGGAATAATGATAGTATTATTCCAGTGACTAGATTTCTCTTGATTAAAATAATTATCAGAACAATTACAAACATTTTCATGGAACAATAATCCATCATATGTAGTAGAATTATATCACTATAATCATGGATTAACTAGTGTCACTGGGTGTCACTGCGTAAAACACATACAGCTTGTGTTTCACCCTACAGCACGTTACTTTTAAGCACAATTTATTTATTGAGCGTCTTTCATGCCGCCTATAAAATTCCCATTATTTTGAGTAATACTGTAATCTGATTTATATATTCTGACTTTTTATTGTTTGGCATCATGTTGACGGCAATAAACTAAATTAATAGTACAACGAAAAATGTTCCCTTACTATGCATAGAATGGAAAAACAGAAAAAAAGAACTTTGAATTTGAGTTCAGTAGTATTTGGGTTTTAAAGGGGATCAGACTGCCATAAGATCATCAGATTAGTGCAAGATCATTCTGAGTGAAGTCTTTTTGTGGATTAAGTAAGTAGTATTAGGGTTTCATACGTTTTGTAAAAAAATTTGACTGCACATGTGGTATTCCAGCTTTCCCAATTTTTCTGCAACAGCTTCAATAATTCAGTAAAAGTTAAAACACTTGGTTATTGTCAAGGAAAGCGTTTTGACTTGGACGCATTAAAAGTTGAAGCCAATTGTTACTGAGGCGTCAATATCCTGTACGTTTATATTCTTTTAACGACTAATCCTCAACTAAAAGAACGTGGACTGTTGAATTAAATATAGAAATGAAATAGAGATTCACATGTAAACTTTGTAATGTAATCATTATACCCTTTCCATGTCTTTCTGTTCAAAGTTTGCATGTTCTCCCTTTGTGTTGATGTTCTCTGGACACTCTTATGTCCTCCTGATGAGTGTGTAGGAGTGTGTGTGATTTGTCTATGTGTTTGTCTTGTGATGGGTGTTCTTATGTTGGAGAAACATTTGTGACATAATATGTAGCAGAAATTCCAGCAATAGGCAGAGTTATACATGTTTTTGGCGCAAAATCCTCCGCAGCTTGAAAACAACTGTTCACATCATTTCAAAAGCCTCACATTTATTTAAAACAGTCTTCCTTTGGACATTTGAGTCATTCTTTGAAGAAACTCTTTGCGTGATTCATTGTTTTTAAATAGCGGCTGGACATACTTTGGTGATTTATCATTGCGGTTCACATAGTTTGACGAGTTGTATTTTTACATTTAGGTAAGAGGAAACCAAAAAAAAAAAAATGGAATTGTAAGCAATCATCGGGGGCTGTAACGAGCTCGCTGTCCTCTGCTCTTCATGTTTTCGCGCTCTGTTAATCACAATGACGGTGTCGTGATTGCTCTCGTGGCTAATTACACTGGTCATGCTGGAGTTCAATAAACTCTCCTCTGTTAGTGAACAGCTGAATGGTTTCGTGGGAAATGATTCACTCAGGTGTTTTGCTGCACTCATTACGTCAAATATGAACATCGCCTCCTTTTATTTTTATCTCACTTGAAGTAGCGTATCTTCGCGCGGTGGCCTTTTTCATGATGGCGCCCAGTCTTTTGTAAACACACCTGATTCGTGAGGTGAACTTTATTGATGTGCTCTTGGCCTGTTGGTGTGGGTGTGTGTGCCTCAGTGCAGGAAACAAACTATAGATCGATACGCCGGAGAGTAATGACTTATTTCATGCATATTGGTTATTCAATAAGTTAGTTTCAGTGCACCAGAACCTCATTGTCAGCCATTGCTCTCTAATTCATTCACTGGCTCCTGACTGTAATAACCTCCACATTTAGCATTTAAAACTTTCCAAACCAACATTCAATCAGCTTCTTATCAAAAGGTCTATCCAGGCAGCAGTGATGCGACACTGTTAAATCCATCTTTGTTCTTCCATCTTCACCTTTTGCGCCGGGTTCTTTTGCTCGGTAACCCGATACACGCGGCCTCCAATTCTGAGCTTTTTTCGGTCAATAAAAGCAATTAGATATGAAATCATTTCTGAGAGGAGATGATTTCTTACTGGAAATCTGCTGATCTGTTGCCCTGGCCGAGCGGCTCGGGGCGGCTGTGATCACTGCCTGTGTGCAGCGTGATTGATGGGAGGAAGCAGGTGACGCGTCCAAAGCAATTCTGTAGCTTTTTATTTAGGCAGTGGCAGTTATTAAGAAAGAAAGGAAGAAATGCTTCACATTAGAAAGTATACTGTATGCACAGTGGCACTTCAGAACAAACCAGAGGAAGGGTCATTGCATCTTCTAACCTCTCTAATAGCCATATTAAACTTAAACCTGTGAGGGGTCTCAGCACCAGACCCTCCGCCAGAGGAGATGTTGAAATCCCACACAGAAAATTTGGACAAACTGTGCTGTCAATAAGAGGAGGTCAGTTTTTGAACAGCCTGCCAACAGAAATAAGAGAATGCCCAACTTACATCTCTTTTAAAAAAACATCTTAAACATGTTTAGTCCGCAGCCCGGCTAAAATTTTAAAGATTTTATAATATATTTGTTGTATGGAGAGAGTAGAAAAGAAACTAGCATATGCACTCTGTCTTTTACAACACAAGCATTATCACTCTTTACCATAAACTTTTACAGGGATGTTTCAAATTATAATAATTTTTCCATTGAAGATTTCTAAACATTTTTTTTTATGTTATTTTTCATTAAAGAATGGTTCCAACCATTGAGAACATAGGTGGAGTTTGGGTTACTCCCTTTCTCCTAATTTCTCCTTCTATCTTCCTCTTCATCCTCCTCCTCTAGATAAATAGGTCTGATGATAGCATTCAGGACGGAGTGACCTGCACTGTGTGTGTAACTCATATAAAATGGCTTTTCATCAATAAAGTCAAGTTTTAAACATATTAGTCTGAGGTCACAAATCACTTTTTATTTGACTTTTAATGAATGAAATTAAAAATAAAAAAAACCACCAACCACACACACATACACACACACACACACACTGCTTCAGCACATTTCTCTGAGCTTTCCAATGGAGGCTTTCCAAACACATGCTGGAGCTCACCTGATAAATCCCCGCAGTGCTGGAGAGGGGATTTAGTCTATAGGTTTGAGTGAAATCATTTCTACATCGCTGGATCACTGCTCCTCCCACGCAGCTTTGACTTGGTGTTCTACGTATGTGCTGTAGTGACTCCTGCATCAATCAAAACACGAGTGAAACACCGATGGAGCTCTGATTAATGTGCTTCTTGTTATCCTGCATTACCACTAAATATATTCTGCTTTTTTATACTTTAATATAAATTGTTACACAAGCCCAAACAACCTGCATTTTGAATGTTTAAACTGAATGTGGACTTTATTTAAATGATAATTTTGGCGTTACATGAGGTTTAAACAGTGGAATTACTGGCAACCTCATTCAGATGTACCACACAGAATTGAAGCAGATAAACATAATGAAGTATAAATCAGTCTGCATTATCATCACAAAACTGTAATAAGTTAAACACAGTGTGAAAGTCACCACATGGGCCACACTGTTCTCTACAAACCGAAGCACAGATGGACCAAACGACAAAGAATATCATATCAAATCAATATAGTAAAAAGGATCCGTTTTCTGAGGCGATGTGTTCCCTCGCACTGCATTGGCTTGTTGATTTGCTGTGAACAGTAGAAAATAAACCACGAGAGAAGAGAAATGTTTGAAGTTAAAAGTCAGTCACATCTGAAGATAATTTTATCTTTCATATTCAGATTGCCGAAGACACAAATTGGCCTCTGACGAAACCTCAGAAGTCATTTCTGCTCAGGATGGGGTCTTTGAATTTTGTCATAAGGGAGATCTCGTTGGCGTGATGAACAGGGAGTGAAAATGGTGCTCTTTGCGTGAGATGAAAGTGACCGAGGAAGGGAAAAAAAGAGCTGGCTTCAGGGATACAATCACTTTAAAATAAAAGTTTTGAAGAAAATCTGAATCCCATTGCCCAAAGAAGTGACCACATCTCTGCTTTTATGACTCTGTCACTGAGCACTTTCAAGATATCGCTGCACTTGCAGTCTTTATCATCTTCAAGGAGCTGGTGGCAATATCTTAGACTTCTTGTTTGAAACAAAGACCTTGTTTGTCTCTTTCCAGCACCTGTATGAAATGAATTTCTCATCTGTTGGACAATTCTTTCATCTTCAAGGAGACAAAAAGGGCCTTGAAAGAGGTCCTTCAAAGAAAATCCTCTTGGACTGCATGTCCCCCCACCCGGAAAGATCCAAACCCTTCACTTACCTCTGTTCACTCTCTGTGCTGCAAGTGAGAATGTTGAAGTTGTCTTCTCTCGGTTGCGGAGGTCACCGCTCCAGAGGTTGATTGTTGTTTTGCATGTGACTTTTGAGTCGACTGTCGGGAATCCATGCAGGGGAACAAAGATCTTGTGTTTTAGACTGTTTACTCATGTGAAACGTGGACCCTGAACAATGGGTGAGGAGGGCGACTCAAATCCACCATGACTTCCTTTGTAATTTGATGGCTCAAATCTGTGTCAGACGAAGATCTTCTGAGGGGACAAGAGGTGTCGCCTTCCTTTAGCCTTGAGTAACAGCCCGGGTGGCCATTTAAATGAAGGGTTGAGTTATGAACGCTGCCCCGGTCACAGCTATTAGGGACTTGCAGGGTTGAATAGAGGAGTGAATAACATTCAACATTTGACCTGATCCCGATTAATCTCCGATCTGTTATCTGCAAAATGATGACAAGTGCAAGTTTTAAATCAATTAAGTATCTTTCCTAGTTACCCTTCAAAGCTCGTGTGGTCAACTGGCATCATATAGGAGACATCACAATGATTAAAGAATATAGATTATTGTGCAAAAAAGACAGAATAGTTGTTGATAAAAAACAACTTTATATTTAAACTGTATTGTCTTGAGGGCTTTGAGTTGAGGATGAACACTGTGATATACACTTTCCCAACTATAATACAAGATAAATGAAAATTTGAAGGGATTATGTGTTGATTCATATTCATTACCTGGACTGTCATTCCGGTTTTAATGATAGGCTTATATGTACCAAACAAACGTCTCCGTTGGAATAAATGAAAGTGAAAGATGTTCTGATTAGGTAACAAAAACTCCTTTTCCTTTTCTGTTTTGAACGAAAGGAGCATAATTGTGGTTCCACTGACCTATTTTATTGTACATTATCTGATCATGCTGGTTTGACTGTGAGGCTCAGGGAGGAAATGGAGTCTGCTAGAAGTGTGTGTGTGTGTGTGTGTGTGTGTGTGTATGTGTGCGTGCGTGCGCATGTTTGCGTAGACCCTGGAGGTAGAAGGAATCACTGAGGTGTGCTGCAGCCATTTCTCACTTCATAATACTGGATTTCTTCCTCTACGCTCTCACTTTGAAAACGATTGCGTTACAGTACCTTGACAATTTGAACTTTGCTCCTTTTAATAAATAGTGCATCTGAAATCATAAAAAAGAGAAAAGTGGTACCCATACGTCGAATGATAGTCAAAGAGGAACACTGTAAAGAGATATAGTGAAGGGCGTGCAGGTGAGGGAACAGGAGTGACTGTGATTTCCATTGTACCTGAGGTGATTAGTTCCCTCTAAATGCTTTGCTTATTGGGTTATACTTCCTGCATTTAGCTTTTTTCCCTGTCATTTTCCTCTCTGTTTCTACCATTGTATGTTCTTCTACTATCATCACAAGGTTAAGGCACAACTTGTAATTCAAATGTACGACGTTTTCAGCTTGATGGACAATTTCTATCCATTTCTGCAATTTTAGTTACGGTTGAGATAGAATAGAGATCTGAAATATTTCAGTACAAAATGAGATCATTCTTACTCCAGTCACATCTGCACCGCATACCAGAAGTACAGTATGATACCTACTTTTTTAAAATTTTTATTACAGATAACCCCTTTTTATCCCCACTAGGTCTGACACTGCGTCTGTGATCTCTTTGTTATTATACCTGGGAAAAGGTTAGGGTTGAAAGAGGTATCAATAAGTCTATCTCCTCTTTTTTTTTTCAGCTCATGGGATAGCTCATTTTTTGATATTTCTGCACTGGAGTTCACTGAACTACTCACTGTGGATAAATCCTGGGATATTTAGACTAAACTTTAATTGTTTTGGACTCTTGCTATGAATTGTTTTCTTCTTATAATGGATCTTATCAGCAATTTTCAAGACGAGATCCATAAAATGACATCTCCCAATAAATTTCACACAGTAAAAAAATACATTATCTTGGTGGGAAACTTACTGCTGCTGTCACTTGAGTCCCACGCGGATTATATAAATGCATAATGTTTGATACCTAGGTTAATATTTTGAATGGTATTTGAACCTACTAGTCATGTACAGTCCGGTGGCTGCTGTGCCTAAAACACTTTAGGGCAATACATTTGTAGTTTTTGACGATACAAGTGAAAAGTTGTAAATGTGATGAAGCCTGATGAAGGTGTATGGTGCCACTTCCTGTACTGCGAGTTGTTACATCATATTAAGAACCAAAGGTAGGGTTTAACCATGACCACAGTTTATATTCGATAAAATGTAATAATTTATTTGTTTTTATATATCACTAAATGAGGAATGTATTATGAGCTTTATATAATGTGTAAGTTAAACATTAAATTTTTAAACATGTAATATAAAATTGGTAGAAAACTGCCAGCATTCAATCCTATATACGGTCACTGTTTGGCCCCAGTGACGATGGTATCTTTGTGGCCGTCACAATGACTAAAGTTTTCAAATCATGTTACAAAGCATGTCATTGCTTTGAAAATCACATCAAAACATGATGGGTTTGTTTCAACATATTCAGTTGATGATGAGCTTAAGTTATGTGAGTTGAATATAGTTCCGCATATCTCCACATACCAGTTTTGTTTTGTTTTTGACAGCCTTCATGTTACACTGATTTCATTTTCAAGATGGCTTCAGAACAACTTATTCAACAGAACTGGCAACCTGCTACCTGACAGACTCAATTAAGGAAAGTTTTGATCGAGGGAACATGGTTGGAGCAGTGTTTTTGGACCTGCGTAAGGCCTTTGACATAGTCAACACAACATTTTAATAAATAAACTTCAAAAACTATATTTTTCGAAGCAGACTCTCAGTTGGTTCATAGCTTATCTGGAGTCAAGAGTACAGAGTGTACAGATAAATGGCACAATTTCAGCCCCTCTGGAATACAAAACAGGGATTCCTCAAGGCTCCATATTGGGCCTCTTGCTGTTCTGTCTTTACATAAATGACCTGCCAAACATCTGCAAAGAGGCTGAGTGTCAACTTTATGCTGATGACATCGTTATTTATGTCTGAGCTAAGACTCCAGAAATGGCTGCAGAGCTACTCAACAAACAGTTGATCAGCGTCACCCAATGGTTAGAGGAAAACTGCCTGTCTTTGAATCATTCAGAAACAGTTGCTTTGTGTTTCTCTCTGCGCAATAAATTCCTTCAGGACTTCCAGATACTGATAAAAAAAATCAGTTGATAATGTTAAGAGCGCAAAATATGTTTGAGTAATCTTGGACCACCACTTAAAATTTGACGTGCACATAAAGAAAATATCAAAAACGATCAAGACCAACTTGAATTGCTTCCATTCAATAAGACCTTGTTTATCCATGAATGCTGTTAAATTGTACTTCCACTCAATGATTCTCTCCCGTTTCATATTGTATCACTGTGTGAGGACAGGCTTCGCAGTCGGCCATGAAAAATGTCACCTCTCTGTACAAACAGGCACTAAAAGTGATGGACAGAAAGTCCATGAGGTGGCATTACTGTACAATTTTAGAAAAACACAATTTTTTAAATCTGGACGGTTTTATTAATTAAGCGTTCTTAAAATTAAACTTTAAATGTGTGTATAATCTTGCGCCTGAGTTTGTATGCAAAATCATAGAAAAATGTAACCCCTGTGGTGTCACCACTAGAGGTGCTTCAAATGGTGACTGTAAACCAGCCAAATGTAAAACCATTTTCGGTCAAAGCAGCTTCTCAGTTAAGGGTCCACAGATCTGGAACAACCTACCTGCCGAACTAAAAACCCTCACAGATCTGAACCAGTTCAACAGCAAAGCAAAGCGCTGGTTAAAGTTTGCAAATCATTTATATTACAGCATGTTTTATGTATAACTATGTACAACTGTTTGCTTGTGTCTGTTTTATGTTGGGGACCGGGTCTGCAAATTAGCCTTTGGCTAGATGGCTCATTGACATGGCATCGGTTGCTATTTTTGTCACAATGGTGTCTGTTCTGTCCCTCTTAAATAAACTAATAAACAAAGAAAAGATGCACATTCTTCCAAATTGCACTGGTTTTAGCGATGACTTCTCTTTATTTCGCCCTGTCGCTGCTTTAGAGTGTCTTTTTACTTGATTACTGTGAGGAGGTGAACAGCTGTTGGATGGTGCAAAGTGGCACCTTGCGCATCAATAAAACACTATTTTACCTTGTTTCCCCATTTAATTCCGATGTTCATTCGTCAATAACCATCTCATTTATGGCAAATAATGCTCTGCAATGTGTTGAAGATGACAGAAAATATGTTAAAACACCAAGAGTTTTGTCATATTTTATCATAACTGAAACAGTATTACATGCTTAAGCTCTTAATGATGACATTTCCTCTTACAATTGTACTCTGATTGACATCAACAAACATGATCCTTTTCTCAATTTAAACAGATTAGAAAACATAACAATCTGTTACCTTATTGGTCATCGAGCATTCGATGTCAAAACAAAAAAAAAAAAAACCCTCAGTAACAATTTGTTATGTAGGGAAATGGTATAGAATACTTTAGGGAAAAGCTTCACATGTTTTGTCTGGCAGTGGTGTGAGCATGATGGGTCTGGTTCCGCCCCCCCGTCAGCCAATAAATGGATCCCGGACACATCATCTCCTGCTGAGCGTCACCCTGACCTTCACAGTCCTTGTTTAAATGTTAATGACATACTTCACATCTGCCACCTCGCTCTGCATCGTAGCATCGCAGCCAGCGTCGCGTTAACCATACAGATTCTCCGGTGTTACGAAGTGGCTTCAAGCTTCCCGACTATGTGATGATATGTTAGTGGCACAAAAACATAACGAGCTTTAGCAAATCATTCACAAACAACATGCAGAATCAATCTCCTTCTCTCGGCATGTGTGCCGTAATGACCCATTCTCAGCTGTGAGAATGAAAGATGCATGAGTCCTGGTGTGTTTTCCCCCTTCTCATTGTTAGCATATTGTTCCTTGCAGCAGCAAGTCATCAGTAAAACACAGTGAGAAATTTCCTCAAATTGGAAGATCCAACTTAAAGCCAGTTTATCAGGTTTGATAACATGCGTCATAGCTTGTATTTTACAGTCAGTATAGCTGAAATACCCGGTACAGAGTGTAATGGGCATCCTTGCTGCATTGTAATCTACATCCATTTTTAAAGTTCAGGGCCAATGCAGACGGTGATATGTGTGTGTTGAGGAGCAATTCAAGGTCTTTGCAGCTTTTTTGATGGACACGGTGCTTCCTGTGCAAACAAATGAGATCAGCTTCCACAGGGTGGCTATTTGCTATTTGCTACGTTTCGTTTGGTTTTTATCAAATAGAATTGCTGATATCTGGACTGTAGTTACAGTTATTAAGTAATAATAATCATGTTTTTAATAATTACATGAAAATGAAAACAAGTATACCAACCACAGCACACGAGACCTGGACAACTACAGTGATGTCAATTGACAGTTTATAACAAATTTTCATTGTATGTGAATATATAATGACAACACGTATTGTTTTTATGAAATAGGGGAGTTGTGGCTCAGTTCGTAGATCGGGTTGTCTTTTAATCTGAAAATTGCTGGTTTATATGTCGAAGCATCCTTGAGCAGGACACTTAATCTGTGTGTGGATGTGACTAAAGTTTCAGTGGGAAAGTGCTATAACAGTAAAATCCAAGTCCAACATTTCTTGCATTGTCAACACTGAATGGACGTGATGAGATGTGCATTGACAGTTTTTGGTGATCTCTGTACTCATTATAGTAGGTTTAATTATCTCCATAGCAGGCTGATATGATCATTTCTTTTTAACCAACCTGAATCTGTACTTCCTGGATGTGTACCCTGACAAGCTTAACACTTAGAAGTCTGATTGTGGGGCTTCCCTATATGTCATTATTTCCTCCCTGCCAGTAAACTTCATGCATCCGTCTGCTCACAAGCTTAAGGGAGATGCTGATTTTCTCTTTCAGCAGGAACAAGCTTCTGCACATTGTGCCAACTCTATTCACTCCTGGTATGCTGACCACAGTATTACTGTTGATTGGTTGGCTAACTGTCCTGGCACCAACATCTTCAATATCCTGCAGAATATTATAGGGAAATGAGAGATGCCAGACCCAATATACCAACAAGTAATACAAATGATGCAGTTTATTTTGTACCAAATAAATAAGTGGTAGTATTTTAAATTGCTTTAGACTGGGGACCAATTGCTCGGAGTGTGAGATGAGGAGGTTGATATAGTCTAATGAGCAATGTGGATGTTTTTAATAATGTATAGTTATACACAACACACTAATAGCGATTTGTATGTTGAGTTACGTAAATGCCGAATAGAATCGTTGGATGTAACCATGTGACTATGACACTTTGAAAGCTTTTAAATGCAGGGCATCATAAAACAACAAAGTAGGCTCAAACACACAAGTTTATTTAGAATATAAAGTGACCATTATTAGTTTTTTTAGTATATTGGATATGAACAGCATCGGGATTGGTTGACACTCAGAAAATAGAGATTCAAGGCCAAAAATTCTGCCAGGGAATCACATATAGAACTCCGTACTTCATGCATCTATCTGCTGACAAGCTATATGGACATGCAGATTTTCTTCTTCTTCTTGACTCTTGCACTACATGCCCAGTCTATTCAGAACTGACTCACTAACCACGTTATTACTGTTGATTCGCTGGTCAGCAAGCCAGACCGGAACCCTATAAGTATTCTAATGGCTGAATAGCTGAAGGCCAAGCCTGCCTCTGACTTCAGCAATGCCATAGTTTGATACGACATGTTGCATTTATGCAGTCTAACTCATTTAAAAAGAGACACAGACATCTAATGAGTACATAACTCAGAATCCCTTGAACAAATTCAACCGATCTCATTACAACATTTAAAAAAAAAAAGAGCTTTAAAGATTTAGATTCTCATGAGGTATCAACCATAATCACAATAATTAAGACAGAAACCAGTTTAAGTTAATCACTTTATGTTTATTAAATGGATGTCTGACTGTTTTATCCCCGAGATGTTTACAAGATCAGGTTTTGTGGATTTTCAATCCGGTCTGGCTCGTAGTCCAGTGAAACGGCTTTATATCACAGCAGAGATGCAACTCGTCTGGAGATCCTGCCTGTGTAACGTATTGACCAGGCTTCTGTGTTGGTGAATTTACTGTCCTCATATGCAGTTTATCTGCCTGACATTACAGCTGACCAGGACTGGCTGTGCTTTCACAAATGTCAATGCAGCCTGCGATCTGTCACTGGGACAGTTTGTGTTGTAGCTGAACGCCATGTGGCCGGTCGTCCCTATCTCAGGCTGTCATGTCTGTTGTAAAAAAGAAAGTGGTGACTTGTTATTTATATGGATTTCTTAGATGACTTGAACTCTTGTAGACGCAAGAGCATTCACAGTCAAAATGGGGCAAGTGTGATTTGAATGTGGATTTCTGACAGAAGAATAACAGTGAAATGTGGACTCTTTCATGCATATATTTGAATATTTGTTATTTGAGGACCAAATGATCAGGTTAAGGTTCCAGTACAAGCTCCTGCTTGCGTCAAAGGCCATGTCGCAGAAATTCAAACTCTAACCATATTGAGATATTTTCCGCATGCAATGAGCCAATCTACCAATGGGATGAGCAAATTATGTTTTAATTTCAAACTTGAAAACAAATACTAAAGTTTAAATTCTCTTCTATTTAAGTAGCCTCAGCTTACATCATATCCATGTTGTTGCCATTTAACATTCAAAAAGACACCACAAAAAAGCAAAACAACTATCTTACCTTAGAACGCGTCAGTGACAGTATAAAGGGAAAGCTCACTTTCATCAGGAAGAGGTAGTGGCTGCACTGTTTAGAGGAGCTTTCAGAGGACCTTTGAGAGAGAATAAGATACAGAGAGTTACAAGCTAATCCATAGTGTAGAGAGACATAATGACAGGAAGCAGTGATCACAAACCTCCAGTGCAGAATAACAAATCCTACAGGAATGTACAATGAAGTTACTTAAGGCCTGATTTACTAAGATCACGTATAACGTGTGCTAAATTGCATGGTAATCCACATATTATTCAAACATGAGTATTGAATTGAGGGTTTTGCATGCATTATTACCTGAGGATGCTTTGGATTGACTGGATGGAGCACTGAGACTCCACAGTGAAGGGTGATGCCACAGGGTCGGATGTGGTTCCAAGGGAAGTGATCAAACATATTGGAAAGTGACAGCAAATAAATCTGATTTTTAAAAGTGAAAAAAAGAAAGAAAAAAAAACTATATGGGATAAGTCTTTGAGGAAACAATTTTGTCAACAAATGTATATCTGGAGGAGCAGAATTGTCTATCAACATACAGTGATTGTCTGTGTGCCGCTATGTTTCCTATGATTCTTCATCAAACAACTACAATCCCGTTTATTTTTGCTCTTTTCTATTCATGGGACCTGAGCATCTCGCTGTTGATATTTCACACTTGTGAAACTTGGCGAATACTTGGTGAATATTCCTTTTTTTTAAATTGCTCTGCAGAATAAAGCACGATCATGTAAAATGCTTTTATCTTTCTTTGACACACTTCAACTTTACAAAGGTGGAATAATAAAAAGCAACAGTCAAACTAAAGCTCTTACAGAAACACAGCGGGAAGCCGCATACCAGCACATCATCAAGGTTGACAATGCTTTTTTAACAAATGCTCTGCTGCATGCAAAATCAGTCCCACTGTGCACACTTTGCAAGATGTAATCACAGTAATCAGACCACAATAACGAACGCCGTGGGTCTGGAAACCTTCATCAAAAAAAATAGCACCAGCAAAGAAGTGATTGATACTTCCTAGAATATTTCACCCTCTGACTGAACAAACAGATAACTGCACCACTCCTGGTGTAACATCACTGAGAGGCGTAGAACGAGTGCACCATGCTTAGTATGCTTAGTTGATTGGTTGTCCTGCAGCAGTCCTTTTCCCACAATTCCCTGGATGCACTGAATAGCTTAATATTAAGTATTTTAGCGAGGTTGACTGTCATAAGCTGTGCATTTCACAGTCAGCGCAAGGATTGATTTCTCCTAAATGGCTGTTGGGTTTGAAAAGATTTCTGACTTATATTTGATGGTCAGCTGGTGAACCCCTGAACAGTTAATCCTGATCTCCAATAACTTCACGCATGCTTCTTTTTTGGTTTGTTTTGTTTTCATGTCTGTATAAGCATGGCTACACAATGCATCGCCCAGACAGAATAGACGGGAGTTGTAATAATTAGTTATTGTTTCTTCCATCTCAAGCATGTTTCAGCACATCAGATCATTGTAATGACTCCTGTATTCAGCTGTGCCAGAGTTTCAAGTGAATACCAACTCTTTTTTTTTTATTTTTATTTTTTTATGAACTACAGTATAATGTTTGTTTTATGTAAACATCAAGCTTCTATGGATTTGTCTGCATCTGTTTTCTAACTTGCAATGTTAATCAACTGCATTGCTTCAACCAGGTGTTTCACAGTAAACTGTGGCATTTGAAGTTATAAGAAAACTAAACTGAACCCCTAAAATGTCACTTATTTTTCTTTTATTCCTATAGGCAGGTGAAAAACGGCATTCTGTTATATGAATAGTTTCTTCTGATCTGATATAAAATGTAGAATGTGTGAATATTAAGTTGTACACAGAGGATCATAGAGGATTTAATCATAAGGTTCAAGGTGAAGCTTACAACAGCATTTATTTAACATTGTATATAATTGTATGGACATTGAAACATCTATGAATGCGTTTTAATTTTCTATTTCATTCCTTTGACTTTATAAAAAATAAATGACACTATATAAATAAAGTTCATACAACCACTAATATGGTGGCCTTTTTGTTGGATATGTTAAATAAATTCCATTTATAGTGAAAACAATGTCTTAAGATAAGATACATTTCTTCCTCTCTTGCTGTCAAAGTGATGCAGTATTATGGCCTCAATTAATACACCATTGTATACTACTGGCCGATAATGTAACGTGTTTTTTGCAAAAGAAAATTTCTATGTGTAATTAAGTATATTGTCACCATTTTTTGTTTCATAAGCAGAAATGTGCAGCATTGTCAGCATTTTGCTAATAATATGCAAGCAAGACCTTTTCCCAGTGTTTAACTAGTCATGCAGTCTGTGGAAAAGGTGAAAGTTTCCGGCTACAGTCGATTGCAAATGGAATTTCTGATGTCAGTTTTTCTTTGAACTACAAAGAAAGTACACGCAGTACAAATAGACAAAAGTAGCAACAACAGAGCTGAGCAGTAACACCTGTGTGTGCCAGAGGACAACACGGTGCACACTGATCCTGATTCATCCTGCGCTCCCTCTCTATTCTCTGTGGACTCGAACGGTCATTCCTAATGATGCCGTACATATTTCATACCACCAGTTGCCTTCCTCCCTTTAATATTGCAGTCGCCGGGGAGAAGGAGCTGGACGATATGGAGTCCAGAAATAGTCGACCCGTCTCCATGGGATTCTCTCGGGCAGCCGTTTTCATCTGCACTGTAACAAGCGGGCTGGCTGTTAATCAATACATGTTGCCTAAGTGTGTGCGTATTGTTGTGCACAAGAAATCATTCATGTGCAGCAATCGATACCAGTAAATATTGTATTTTCTCGTGCTACCAGTGCAAACTGTGTGTAGTTTCGCTCATCTGTAACACTTTCCTTGCAAAACACATTTACATGGTTTGGCATTCATCTGCTTTGTTCCCTTATTAAAAAATTTTTGCCCCCCCCATCCTTTCTTTCCTTCTTTTTTCTGTCTTTCCTTACCACCTGTGTGAGCGTGACGCATGTGTGTGTGTGTGTGGTGGTGTGTGTATGCCCAGTGCCATTGCAATAGTATGCGTATGCCTTTGCGTCATTCCTCTCTGCTTGCTGCTGCACGTGTACCCGCCTTTCTTCAAATATTGCTCCGTTCTCCTCCTGCTCTGTTTTTATTTTCCATTTCTTGTCTTCATTTCATCTCCTCTCTCGACTTTTCTTCTCCTGTTTTTTTTTTTTTTTTTTTTTTTTTTTTTTTCATAG
>OMNM01025832.1:6035-20312 GCA_900302745.1 Parablennius parvicornis | reverse complement strand
GAAAAGAAATGCAAATGCTTAGAACTAAAAATGACTACAATGTCAACATAAAGTCAGTTTTATTGAAACCTTGTGGTGCAATGCAAAGTGAAATGCAAAAAAAAAACAAAAACAAAAAAAACCCAAAAAACAAACTCTTATAGCTGTTGCATTATGATTATTTTACAAACTCACCCTGAAAGCATAGGTTTATGACTAATGCTAATTTTGTGTTGACAACTCTCAAGAAATTTGTTGAAAATTGTTTTGTTTTTTTTTGCTTGGTGGGCCAGATTGAAGCCACATGTGAGTTGGTTTTGTGCCATGAACCTTTTGTTTGCCACTTCTGTTCTACACATTAGTTTTTGTCAAAGATTTTCTTCACATCACCATTTCCATCAGAAAATTATGATTTCCAGCAAACCCAGTAAATATTACTTTTTCACCATGTTAGAAAACACTTTTCACACTGCTGATGACACATATCTCTGTCTATGCCACTAGACTTGGAGAGATTTTAAATCAGCGACAGCTTAATCATTCCATTGAGTAATTTCTTACTTTTATGCTAGTCTTTTCAATAAAACAAGATGTTAACTTTATATCAGTTAAAGACTTACTTATAATTACAGTTCAAGCAGCCAAGCATTAATGCACGTGTGTATCGGCGTGTACCTCATATATTGAATGACCGATGTGTAAAAATGTGACGCTCCAGACATTCCAAAAGCCATATTTCTCTTCTGCAATAATTTGACAAAGCCAATCCAGTTAATGTCACATAAAAGAGCGGATCTTCAGATATCCTTATAAAAATGGTCTCCAATGCCATTACACATGGAAACTGTGCTTTTGGGGTTGTGTATTCCCAAACCATAAATCCTATCACCATGAAAACAAAGAAATTAATAAGTGCTGGGTGAAGGTTTTATAGCACTGGGGAAATCTGTTTTTTTTTTTTACAGCACTACGTAAGCAATAACAAAAGAATGGAATCACTTTCAACAGATGTTGCCATGTACACCATATATATAGAGGATTTAAATTTCCAGTGTAAGCTGAATAAGCTAAATTATTTATTTTTCAACAACAACATCCATGTCTTGAAAAGCTGTTCTTTTTTTATTTTTTTTTTTTTAAAGGCATACTCACATAGCAAATGTGAGTGCGCGTGTATTTGAGTTAATCCTGTGTTCCAAAGACAATGTATTCCATGTTGCATGGAGTGAAAATTAATTAGAAATCAAGGACGTCCTCACAGATAGAATCCAACACACGACAGTAGCAGCTAATTTGAGGTCCCAGTGTGAGAAGCAGACTAAAATGAAAAAACTGACCCCACCACTGCTGCACAAATCCTATGCACTAGCAAACACACTGGGGCAATAATAACCATCGCAGTGATGATTGCAATGGCAGAATAACTGGAGCAATCAGTGACTCTATAATTCTGCAAAAAAAAAAAAAATCGGCAAATAAATGGACTTGATTCAAATTGGAAAGGAAGCAAGAGAAGAATAAAAATGAATTCCATGTGTCTGTTTTATTCAATATTAAGGAAAATGTAGCATGTAGTCACAAAAATGGAAGACTTCACTTCATTTTATGTGTGTTTTTAAATATTACAATTATGTTATGGCGGAGGATAGCATCAGGGTTATAGAGACATATTTAGTTGTGATAATGACGTAATATTACAACACGTGTTTTCTTGTATTGAAAATCAGTATAGATGTGATACCAGCACAACTTTGATTATCCTGACTGAATCATATCCATACTGATTTTCAATACAAGAATCCACGTGTAATTGTCATCCCTCAGCTCTCCCTGATATTTGATATTACTTTCATGCAACAATTCTGTGTACTATGGTCAAAGTGAATTGTAAATAACAAAGGACTCATTTATAACAATGATTGTGAGGTGTGCAGCTCATTCCTGAACTTAACTGCATGCCACCATTAAAGTGTTGATTTAGTGTACCATTATCGGGATCACATGTGGAGACATATATTTCTTATTAGTAGGCGGTACTAAGTGGGCCAAAACGACAAAGAATGACAGTTACAAGGAGCTTCAATGTTTACATAGTACTGCTAGCTGTGTGCATGCATAACTGGTTAATTACATAGAAACAGAACCCAGGAGTGCCTGGAAACAACATCCTTTTCAGCATTGCACATTTCAGTTTATACAAACACTGTGAATATTGCCCCCAAAACAAGAACATGTTTTGACATGAAAACACACACTAAAAAAATGATGTGCTTTCATTTGAAACGTGTAAATTAGGCCTCACATACTTGTCAAGGAAGGCATTGATGAGAAGGTGGAAAATCATGCTGAAGTTGGGAACCATGAGAAGAGGACTCGTGTCTAGATGCAGACTAATGTCAGTGTGGCTCCTCGCATCACCTTGAGTCCTCATGTCAAGGTGGGGACTCAGTTCATGCCATGATGAACTGAGCATGAGGAATCAAGCCAAGTCGGGGACTTGTGTCAAAATAGAGGTGATAGCTGCATTAGGGCTCATGTAAAGATGAGCATTGATGTAAAAGTACTGAATCAGGTGGAAGTGAGGAACAATGGCAAGTGGGAGGACTCTTGTAAATTGTGGTACTCATATCAGGGTGGAGACTCATGTCATTATGAATCCTCATGTCAAGGTGGAAAAGCATTACATCGTGGCAAATTATGCTATTCTGGAAGCTCGTGTCAGTGTGGGAAATCATGTCAAGACGAGGACTCATGTCAAGGTGAGCACTGCTATCACAGTGGAGAATTGTGTCCAAGTGTTAAATCATGGATAAAGAATGTGATTGATATCAGAAAAATCATTACATTTACTGTGTGTTTGGAAATACTACGTTTACTCCTTTAAAATAACGTTTATTAGAGGGCAACTCAATAGAATGTAAGTGGAAAGCATAAAATGAGAAAGTGAATATGTTCATATGTGCTGGGATGAAACACCTTGTGCCATGTTGTGTGTTCAGGTGATTATTTGACAGTTTATTAATAAATATACGTAGGTTTGAATCAAGTATTCTTGATTGCATTTTGAAAGTATAAAATGAGAGAAATAAGAGTATGATCACTTCACCAATGGGTAAATGAAATACATTATGGAAGCCATCACTAATGTAATTGCTACCATGAAGCTATAAATACATCTCAATTTTTGTTCTGTAAATTAGTTAAACTTCTCTCTGAATTTCTTTTTTTTCCCTTCTATTAATGTCTGTAGAATATTATTTATATTGCAACATATTTTACATGTATTACTCATGTTTTCGTGCAATGATGTGCCACTACCATGAGTCTTGTCACAACTTGGTGAAAGACTGATGCACTCTGGGTTCTTTATAGTTTCAAAGCTCCATAAAATAAAAAGTAACAGAGAAATATAACTCCGTTGTGCCTTAGCCTGACGTATTTATATGTTCCTCTTCCAGTACTGATCTTTTTATTACCCCCTTTCTGTTTCTAGTTTTACATTCCCTCGTGATAATTTCAATAGCTTGTCTACGTGATTTAATTTTTCTCTTGAATTCCCTTTGGGTGTATACTTTGTGTTTATGAATTGCCTGAGCATTACCAGGGATACTTAGCAGACAAACCTCTCTATTGTGCCTCTCCTTGGTCCCCTGTACTGTGAATTCAGTGTTTCACCGAAAAAATAACATTGATTAGTGATTTTGTAGATTCAGCATGGCATATAAACATTGTAAGCTGATTTCCAGAATATTGTGAAAGTCAGAGTCTCCATTTGGGTTAAAGAGACAGAGTTCCTGTTATGATTTGTTTTTCCTGTGTTTGAATATATGTCTATCTTTCGTAGACACACAATTACTTTTTTTTAGCATTTATCTGATTTAATAAATGGCAAAAATGCATTTCAAAACAATTGAAGTAAGACAAATAGCGGATCGCGGCTTCAAATCCTCAGTAGAACCTCATTTGAACTGAATCCCCACCAAAGTTCCCCTTGTCAGTTGACTTTATGTGACTGAATTTTAAATTAATTTATACAGCAACTTCACCTTGAACTAAAGCCAAAGTAATTGATAAAACCACAAAGATGAATCAGATGAAAGTTCATGAACTACAAAACCAGAATCTGCCAATATTCAAAGGGTTTTCTCATCATTTTGTAAATGATGCCCAAAAACATTCAGCTTTCAAGACAAAATGGGCTATGAAGGCTAAAAGATACCAAAAGCACAAAAAAAAGGTTTCAAGTAACAGTAAATTGTAGAAAATGTTGAGTTTATCTGCTTTTTAAGCTGCAAGTCATCTTTGAGCTCACAGAACACTGATTTATGTGAACAGCAGGGAGCCCTGCTTGTGGGAGCTTCAAAATGAGTTTTGTTTGATAAGAAAAACGAAACAGAATGAGCAGATTTGGATCTCTGATCATCTCAGCAAATAAAACATTCAACATCACAGCGCTGTGTTCCTTTTGTTTGGGCAAATTGTTCTTTTTTTTCCAGTTTTTTTATTTTTTATTTAAGCTTGTCTAAACCTTCACATAGTCTGCGAATGTGAAGCTAAAACAAGTAGGATGCAGAGCAGGTGTGTTTTTGAAAACCTTTTCAACAAGTATGGATTGAAAATATTATTATAATTAATCTTATTCAAACAGCATTGGGAAGAGAGTGTACGAGGTGGCTATATCTGCTATATCAAACAAATCAAATAAATCAAAATTGCTCAGACTATTGAATATTGAGTTTTGTTATTGTGCAAGAATGTTTTGGTTTTTTTTCATTTATTTTTTTTTTCATAATTATATTTTATATGGTACCAAATTGTTCTGTGGAAAACACTACAAGAATGATGAAAATAGCATCTGGCTTTGTTAGTGCGAGACAAAGCATTCGGTGCAAATAGCTACCTGCTGTAATTGCCTTGACACAGCAGATGATAAACGTCTATCGACCGAAGAAAGCTGCGTATAAAGCCTGCCTAAGAAGATGAAAACAAAATTTCAAAAACAGTAATAAGGGGTTATAAGGAACATTTATTGAGTTAAAGAAACTCTGATTGTCAAAAAACAGTAATTAAAGGTATAGATATGCTCCATGTGTTACAGATAATAATTCCTCTAGAATTCACGGTAGCGATGCAGGCACACCTACGTCCACACACACATAGTGTGGGTGGATGAGCTGCGGCCTGTGGTAGATGAATAAGACTGAAACAGATAAAAGGAGGAAGCGGAGGCAGCCGCTGAATCCCACATGTAATGAAGCCTTGAGCGACATCAAATCTAGAGCCATCATCCTCTCGTCATCTTGGATGGCTCTACCAGCAATGAGGCACGTCTTCAGACAGCACAGTCCACTGACTGTGTTGATTATACTGTCTGATGGTCTTTGGGTTTCCCCCTTTTTCCTTTATTTTTTTTTTTTGGTTTAAGAGTCTTATGGATCCAGATGAGCATGTACTAAGCCCCATCAGATGATAAATCTGCCTCAAATTCGCCACAGTTGCATTCTGCAAGTGGGCAGTACATTTTTACCACACAAAAGATTGTAAGATTGCAGGTTAAACAAAAGCTAACTCCCTGATGTGAGAGGTAATATTCCTGCACCTCTTTAAAATTCAGGACAGGTTACATGAGCTGAATAAAAAGAGGTTTTGTGTGGGCGGGTAGAGAAAGGAACTCGAGTGATTGGAAACAATGAGGAAATGCAATCTGTCACAATCAGCTCTATGTGACAAAACAGGACTGGTACCTTCAATGATTTCACAGTGATAGATTTAGTCAGAGTCTAACCCTAAAGGAAACTATTTGTTTATTTCTCGGTGGAAGTGAAACAAGGAGTAGTATAAAGGATGATAACAACATGCTAATACATATCCTGAAATCCAATAAAACAATGTGTTTTCTCATTTCATTTCACACATGAATTCTATACGCCACCCCTACATATACTGCCATCCTCTGCCACTCTTTCTATTTCCTTCTCCATCTGACACGTCACCATCCAGCCAGGCTGCTTGCCAGCATCAGCACAGTGTTAAGGTGAATCCAATATGCTTGGTCAGGGTGTACGCCTTTCTCGGTGCCATGTACTTGTGGGAGACAAAAGAAGCTAATTGATTCAACTCTTGGCTGCATGAGAAGAGCCAAATCAGCTCTATTAGTACAGTCATGGTTGGAGTGAATGGAGAGCAGTGAGGTCAGACAATGTAAATGAATGCAGGAGAGATCGAATGGAGACTAAACAAGAAAGCTGACTCTAAAGCTGCAGCTCGGAACATTGATCATGGAAAAATGTTTCTAAGTTGGAGCGCAGACTATTGCATCATATGGATCGCTTCATGTTTCCATAAGTGTTATGATCCAAGCATAAGAGAACCCTCAACACTTTATGAAACCAACTCTGTTCACACGAACACAACTAACTTGAATGACAATGTCTCAGAAATTGTGATTCGATGGACTGCGATTGGACAGAACTGTCATCACGAACAATGTATACATGGGGTCATTGTGCATATCACAAAGACAAACCTAATTGAGGCAATCATATGCTATTTTCTGAGATATTATTTTACAAGTACACTAATCCTATGAGTAACTTCAATACCTCTTAAAAGAAACAATGAGATACTAATTAATATGGAACATTCCAGTAGCATAGTCCTGTTGAAACTGTGATGGAGTACAAAGAATAAAACATTATTCGAAGCTGTCAACTTGAAATCAGCATAATGACTTGTGCATTGTGATAAAACTGATGAATCTCTCAGGAGGCTGTTTTCACAAATCCTCTGTCAAATCCTCTGTTTACGCAGCCGTGTTGTATCTTTTAACGGTAAACCAGCAAGATTAAAGTATTTAGAATTGTACCCAACACAGTTGCGAGTAAACTTGGCAATTATTTGTAAGAGCTTAGAAAATTAAGAGGCAGATTAATGATCACATCTGATCTGTCCACAAATACTAACAAGCATGACTTTAAACTACCGGTAAGTCCAGTGTGGGAATCCTTCATTGTGACAATACACTGAGGCTCAGGATGTGCTACTGCAATAATATATAAAAGAAGTACGCTTGAAGCAGGACAGTGATATTATGGTCTCTCAGTTGAATTAATTCCATTTTTATCTGGGTGCTGTTGGTCTATTTCAATAATAATGACTTCATTAACAAGATATTCCTCAAAGACAAGTACTGTTTTAGTGGCTGTTGGATGTAGTGACACACTTTGCCTGGAGTGACAGGGAAACCATTTGAAAGAGGCCAGCCAGGAGGGCCACTGACATGTGAACTTAGTCAAACCTGCATTTTGATTAAGTCCTGATGTGTAGTTTGAATTGGGTTTTGGTTGATTGTGATATTGGCTTTCTTTGGATAATTGTAGTGGAAAAACGCTCAAGGATCTTTTTTTTTTTTTTTTTTCTTTCAGTATGTAAAATTCTCAACATCATGACATTTTAATTGCAATTCATAGCATAAAGTTGATTTTGTGTGAAGCCCCTTACCCATGTGATAACTGAATAAATTACTAATGGTATATGCTACAAGGAAGTTTTCATGTTTCATTCCTACAGCATTTTGCCTTTCAGTGATAAAACGTTTGGGGGGAAAGCTGCAAGCAACTGGAGGGTATTTAGTGTTTCAGTTTGGCTCTGACTCCAATCAATGGGTGTTATTGATGACCAGATCAATCTTTATCTAAAGACTGTAGCCCATGTACCTCTTAACACTTTAAAACTGGTATAGTAGGTGAGTCTCTGTTCCTATTTAGGCCCTGTGGATGCCTGTTTCGCAATGTTTCAAATGGAAACGGATTGTTGTTTTTTTCTCAAATAAGTTTATCATTTACATAGCATTGTTTTGACAATGATGTCCGTTGATGTTCATGTATTTCATGACATTTAGTCCTCCATAGCAGAGAATAATACACTATATACTTTAAAAATGGCAATACGTGTGGACAGACAATGAAGTTGAAAAGCTGTTACAGGTGACTAAACTATAAAAAGTCCCCAGAGAATATGGACTGGGAGTTATGCCACTTTAGAGGCCACCATTGTTGTTATTGTCTATCTACTCACGCATGTGCAGAACTATTTTCCTACGACTGCGGTGCACATGCAAAAAGCAGCAGTCAGAAAAGTTTTTTTGCACGGAGATAAGAGTCTGTGCGTTTTAGAAAAGTTTCACTCACAGTGGTTCCGATCACCCTTGTCATGTAGACGGACACCTAAAACTTGGGCAGGGCATTAATGTCTCCAGTCTATAAGTGAGATAATGCAGCAGACCATCAACAACCAAATTGTAGCAAATGGGTTGTTGAAATGACTCCACAAGACGTTATGTATTTAATTTGGTTAATTTTGGAGTTGTGGTGGAATCTATAGAAATCTTTAAATATTCTTGTAGTCGAGGTTCTGTGTTTATTCTGATATTTAACATTAGTATATTTTCACATGATTAGCCATTGCTTTACGTAGGTTATCTACAAGGTTGACGTACCAACGGGAGTACTGTGAGCATTAACAGAGGAAGTCATAAAGTATCCAGACAACATTGCAGGTGTTCATTAACATGTCTGAGCAACAGTTTGTGGATTTGGTGGCCAACAAAAATCTCTAACGTGGAGCTTTACAATCAAACAGGGCGTGGCCAATAGAGAAAGAGATAAAACAACAAACCTGGGATTGGATTGGATAAATACATTAAAGAGTCCAGATGTACAAGAGGGCCCTTGAGTGGAGACCCAAACACACCTGGAGATGTACGACAAAGTCAAACCAGGATGAAAGAGATCTTAGATGGTGTGATGCTGCACAAAATAGGGTCAGATGGCAAATGCTTGTGGAAGACCTACATTATGTTCAATTAGAAACAAAGAGGAATAAACTTATGAAAAAGTCCTTTTTTAATTATACTGTTTCCATTTGTCCCTCAACTGAGCCACCCTCATTTTTATGTGCTGTGGTATAACTATATAGTATTGTGATATAATTAAAAAACAAAAAAAAAAAACAAAAAACGAAAAAAAAACCTATAAATATTTTAATAAAGAATTTTGTATACGCAACACAAAATGTTTTCTCGTCAATACTTGTTGTAAATCAAAGCATGAGCAATGGTTTGTCTTTGATTGTCTTGGTAACATTTTGCAATCTTTAGCGCTGAGAAGGCCCACATGATGAAATATTAATTCATGACTACCAAATGATTTGTAACCTATAAATTATTAAAGCAGGCGCCTGTTAGGCACTTTTCTACATTGTGCGTGAGAGCACAGGGAGCCAACAGCCACCAAAACTATTTCCTCTGCCTCTTGATGATGATCTCTTGGGTTAAACACCCCCAGAAGAGCACACGGCGACGTGGTTTCATGCAGAAGGCACAGACCTGGTGATTGCCAATGGCACCTCTGCTATTGTCAGCTGCACTCAAGCTTGACGGGCATCGCATGGTTCATTTGATTCCTCTCGCAGCATCGTAGCACCAGTCCCAACTCAGGTCTCAGATCACACATCATCCCACACACACATTGTACACAATTGTTTATCCAACCAAATCAAAGTAACCTAATTATTTTATTCATATTTCAAATTACATATTTTGAGGATATAAACACATTAGTATTCATAAGAGATGCAAATCAGACCAAACTTTGTTAAACAGCAGCAGTGCTATTACATTTCCAGTGTTTAATTATTTCATACGCTGTTTTTATTCTGCCATCAATAAATGTTAAATAAGTTTTAAAAACATAAAAATGTATAAACTTGTGCAGATCCATGAAGCTTGATTGAAAGACTTGAACCTACTCAGCTCTAATATATTTAAGGCAGCTGTACTGCATTGTGTAGCATTGACCCGAATGAAGATATGATCTGCACTTAAAAAAAAAAAAAAAAAAAAAAAACATTGTGAAGAGAATAGCATACAATGAGCTGTGGTGACCACCCTCTCTGTATCATCCTCAAGCTTGGGTCCTGTATCACAGTCCTGGGAGGTTAAGGGTTCTGTGCAATATCTTAGTTGTTCCTTTGGAGGACTGAGGCTTCAGATATTGTTACTCAAATTTTAATAATGCCACTCTCCTACTTTGGGGATGATCGCCCAAAGCGCTCTGACTACTATTGGGAATATATCAGCTTTATTCCTCAACATCCGTTCCAGCTGTTCTTTTTTCTCTGATGTTCCTGTTAGCTGGCACCACTACATTTAACACTGTTGCCCTATTTTTTTGTTTTTTGTCAGCCACTGCAATATTAGGCTGGTTGTCAGTCTAGAACAGGGGTCGACAGCCTTCAACAATCAAAGAGCTGTTAGGATCCGTTCCCCACTGAACAGAACACGCCATAATATCCAATCAGTGCATATATGCGGAAGGTCAGAGTTTCTACGTAGAACCATGAGTGTGAGTGGTGTGGCTTTCAATATCATTCAGTTGTTGTGTTGATCCTGATTGTTATTCGAGTGTGGCAGTGAGGTGAAGAAGTGCAGGGCTTTCGTCATCATTGTTCCTCCATACATCTATTGACTGGCAATGACAATCAATCGTCACTCTTGGCAATCTTGCAATATTATAATATCACATCTGCCATAAACCCTCCCGTTATTGTTGACATACGCCACTTTGCCCACACTGGTTGTTTTGATGAGTGAGTTTATTGAAATGTCGGTGAGCTATAGATGCTCCTCTCCTCTCCTCTCCTCTCCTCTCCAAAACAGGAGAGCAGGAGATACAGCGGCAGCTGGACGCTGCTGTTATGAATGAGAAAGTTTTGCACTGTGTCACCGAGAACGGCAGCTAACGACTTTACTCAGACGGCCGCAGAGCTGCCGCCGCAACTTCCACGTTGGTCTTGCAAGTATTGTTGCGCAATGACGTTCCATACCTGCGTCATTACGTGTCGTTCTCAAACAGTCAACAATGTCCAGGAAAGACGGACAAAAAAACTTTAATTCTGGCCGCACCAAAGACATCTTAAAGATTTTATCTGGACCATTCGTTGCTCAGTGGGCATTTTTAGTTAAAAGCAGTCTACTTTTTCCTAACCTGCAAATCTTTTCTTGAAGTCTCAATAATAAAGTAGTTCAGAATGATACCAGATACAGTACTGTTTGCACACATCAATACGGTTTGGGAGGCAACCTTTTGACCAAAACCATCACAGACACGCTCAGTATCATTAAGCTCATTTTGGTTTGAACATGACCATAAACCTGCCACAGTACTTCAAAATTTAGTGGTGCATCTGAAGGGCAAAATAGAGGTGGTGAGTTTCAGATCGAAATTATTTGAAAAGGTGGAAAGCCTGGAAATGTTTTTCGAGTAACAGATAAAAGCCCGAAATAACTCTGTTTTCATGCCAACATCCACAGGCTACTCAACTCTCAGGGGTCCTTTCTCACTGGGGCAGAAAGCAAACATTGAACAGGTGTTGGAATTTTAAGTTTATAACTGTTGACACCGGATTCAATTCAAACTCTCACCTTCTTTTCGGAATATATGACATTTGACAGAAAAGTTTTCTTAGTTTTTAAATGCATCTGTCAATACAATCGACAGAATCACTGACACGCGTCGCCGAAGCTGTGAATGTGCTGTCAAACTGCAGTCACAGTTACCTGCACAGAAAAAGAAGAAAAAAAAAAAAAAAAGAGAGAGAGTTGCAGAATAGAGGTGGGCCTGATACACTCAAGAGTGCATCACTTTTATTAAACTCGGTTCGTGCAGCAGGCACATTTACCAAAGCTCCTCAAACAACTTCTCATTCCTGAATGTTGCAGCAAATCTCTTCTCTAGAAATGGAGTTCATTAAAACAGCTCATGACAGTAAACTGGTATCATCCCACTTCATCTGTCTCAAAACACATCACATCAGGGGTGTCAAACATAAGGCTTGTGTGCAAAAACTGGCCTGCAATTGGCTCCAATTTGGCCCATCAAACCAACAAGCAAATTCACCAGTCAAAAAAAAAAAAAAGAACAGTGATTTATTTTATGCGTTCAAAACCTTTTTTGTTTTTTTAAGCAGCAGACACCACACAACACAACACTGAGACCCAAGCTGAGATATTGGTGATGCTGCCGTGAAAGACAAGACACAAGCATTAGCCTCCCCCACCCCCTCAGCATTAGTCATGCTGTGGGAGTGAGTTTGTAAAAACATGTATAGGAAATGTTTTTTGTACACTTCACTGAATTCTGCACCAAAACATTTTATGTTGAGATTGTAGTAATTTTTTATAAGTAATTGCCTAATTTTTTTTTTTTTTTTTATTTTATTTATTTAATCTTTAAATATAGATATTTTTATCACTATAAGCCACAACTAAAGACAACTTTAAAGTTTCAATATAATGGTACTGTTTTACTGGTCTGGCTAATGTAAGTATTGAGCGCCATGAACAGTGTCCTGGCTTGTTTTACGTTTTGAGCAATCTATCCAGCTGAGAGACTGGGCTGAGTTCTATTTGTTACACTTCTTTTTGTTTTCTCTTGTGCAACGTGCGTTTATTCACAGATTGCGCCCTGGGTGCTTGCCCACATCGCCCATATACCAAAATGAGCCCCTGCTCAAGAGCACTTAACAAAATTTGGATTGTGGCCCTGGTATTAGGATACAATCTGAATTACAGACAACAAAATAAAGCAGAGGTTTGGTGCATTCCAACAATATTGTGAGCGGATAGGAAAAAGCCTCATAGTATATGTCAACTCCCTCATACAACTGCATTTTCTCTTTCACTCTGCTGAAACCTGCTGCTGGATTCAGCAACACTTCCTAACCTTGACTGGAAATAAAACTCGACTCTTCAGTTGGTCTCCTGGGGATTTGTAAATCTCTACAGACTTGTTAGTTCATTCCCTTTCACATCTCCTGTCAGACCAACTCCTCCCACTAAATTAAGACCACCAACCTGGCTCATCTTACCGTGGCTCTGATGTGTTATTATTTATCAGGCTCCATCAAATGTCAACATCATCTCAACTCTGAAAGCATCCAGGGATATAACAATTTATAGATTTTTTTTTTTTTTTTTTTAACGCCTCCACCAGGTAATGTCAAAGAAAATGTGGATTTTGAAAGTTCTTTTTTTGCTTATTTTTCTATCCCTTCCTCTTTAATACAACAACCACTGAATGCATTGCTGCAATTTCTTCATTTTCAGAACATGCTCTAGCTCAGTATATTACAACCTGATTATTTCAGATATGGTGGCCATAGGTCAAAGTCTCTGTGACATCACATATTCTCATCAAAGGTATCTATACAATGACGTGAGGAAATTTATTCAAATGTGGCACATACACATACCCTGATAAAGACCTAATTAGCTTTTAGTTTTTAGATCTGACCCATTTCTGTAAATCAAAAATACCATGATGTCCTATTCATCAACAGTTATTAACAGATATATGATTTAGGACATGAATGTATGTCACAACTTTGCTAGACATTTTTGAAGAGAGGAAGAAACCAGTCTCGATTGGGGAGCGGCAGATTTTCACATCTTCATTCGGTTACCTTTGCTTTTACACTGCATGTTTGAGACTGAACAAAACACCTGGAAAATGTCACGCAGCAGCTCCTTTGAGGGCAGTATCGCCAGAAACAAACACCAACCAGAGAGGAAGAAAAGCATGACGAAGTAGAAACCCAGTTCATTTATAGGTCCTGACCAAAAGCAGAAATCTCGCCCCTTTAGCCACCTAGTGGCTAATGGTTAGCTCCAAGCAACAGCAATATGAAATCTTCAGAACATAACTCCATGTCTGCCCACAAACTATTTTCCAATAATTTCTTTTTGCATATACTTCTTCGGATTTGTGTGGTTGGATTAGTTTCTTTACTTCCCAAAATGCACTGTGCTTTCCATCATGTCCTCTTGCTTAGTCTAAGAAAGTCCACTGGAAAGTCCACTGATAGTGCCTGAGGTGATCACACCATCCGTGGAGTAGACACACGTCTTCAAGTGTGGTACTTTGATCTGGATCAGCGTCCCGGCGAGCTTTCACACATGCCCAAATGAAGTGGACTATAATTGAAATAAACCAAATAGACCAAGCAGTGTTGGTGAGACTGTAATCATTGACTCTGTATTTGGAGCTTCGAAGAGTAAATCCAAAGGCACAAAACATGAAAAATGTTGACCAGTACTGTGTGTGCGTGTGTGTGTGTGTGTGTGTGTGTGTGTGTGTGTCTTTGCTGTCCAATTCAATTATTCAATTATCTCTTCATGTTCTTGCTTAATTAACTTTAATACATGATTGTGGGAAAAATCAGGTTTTTTTTTTTTTTTTG
>OMNM01025816.1:1439-13341 GCA_900302745.1 Parablennius parvicornis | reverse complement strand
ATTCAGTCTCTAGGTCCTGAGCTCGGTATGACAGTCACATGTTGGCTGGGTCACGATCTGTGCCAGCTGTGTGGATACTGAGAGAATAAGAAAAGATTATGATTAAGCTAACACAGGGTGTGTGTGTGTTTGTGCGAGACAGGAAGAGAGCGAGCGGGGGGAAAGGGATGAGAGGAATGTGAAATGTTTTAATTTCAAACCCACCATGAGTCTTCTCGTTTTCTCTCTCATGTATTGTTAAATATTTAGTATCCAAAAGTAATTTGATTTGTTCTTAATTATCTCTATCTGTAACCTGTGGGGTTCCTTTTATGTCATGCACAGCCTTGAGGATGGTAAGTGAGCTATCAGAAGTGGAGAATAAGTAGTGCAATAATGGGGGGAAAAAAAGAGAGATTCTTCTTAAATATTCATACACATTTTGTCTTGCCAAGTGCTCCACTTCATGTCAATCTGTGAATTGGGATATGGGGTGAAATTTTCATGACTTGGTCATGACTTGAACCTATCAGTGCTTTTCATGAAGCCTCACAGTCTCCACATTGTATACATTACCTAATCTTCACCGTCCTCCTGAATATGCGAATGCTGATGATTTGTTTCACTCCTCTCAGAGGTGAACAATACAGACTTTGAAAGCTTTCTGCTCTCCTCTTTTTGTTCTCGTGTCAGGATTGTTTCCCCACTCTAAAAATAGACATTCATTAAATCAGAAATGCGGTAATTGTATGCAGTCACAGAGAGAATGATGGAGGATACCACAGGCAGTTTTTATGAACCTCGAAAAACAAGTCAAAAAGTCGAAAAGACAAACATGCTGGTCATCAGAGGCATCAACTAAGAGGTCGATGAAATGATGATCTGGATGTTATTTGTTATGTAGCTATTATTTGTGTATTTATGTAGCTATTATTTGTTACATAGACTGTTAATTGGCACTATGAAGCTGAAATGCTGAGGGATGTCAGATCCACTTCTTCAAGTAAACTAAAACCTCAAACTTTCCTGGGATACTTCCATTCCAAGTGTGTTCAAAAGACATTTTGACACTGAGACTTTTCCCATTTCCCAAGTTAATCATGAAAAAACTGTTACCTACTTATCTTGACAAATGTCATTATTTTATGTTTTCATTGGATTACCATTATCATATCTATTAATTCTTCTATCTTTCAGATGGTTTTGTCTAAGTCAGGATGTCAGGGCTCTACATAGAGAGACAGAAAATGTCATATAAAGAAATATAGACCCAAAGACAATTTCCAGACATCAATTAGTCAGGCATGTTTTTGGACCTTTGGATGAAACTCAAAAAATGCATGCATGATGCAGATAGGCCCCCAACTAGACTCAAACCAAACCACTGTGCTGCCAAATGTAACATAAAATATCCCCTGATTGTGTGGAATAGACACTTGAACTCCAAGGAATATACTGCATCCTAATTGATACCATTATATACTCGAGAGATCGGGTTTATTTGAACATTTTTCTTTCTCAGTGTTCTGGTAGCTTGTTTGTTTTGACTGTGAATTGACTTTCTGACACTTTACTTCAACAGGAAATGTCTCACAAAAGGAAATAAAAGAGTTAAGTCTTTGTAGTCCGTTAAAGACCTTTGAGCTTCCAGTGTATCCAGCACATTTCCCCTCCTGGACTGCTGTCCATGGTGCTGATCATTGAAATGAGTATGCAAATTTTCACAATTAATTGCGATACAGTAGAAATTCACGAGTGCAACGTTTTAGTGACCAAAGGAACGTCTGATCACCCGTCAGTGCATCCGGAGAGACATTAGTTCAACCAATTCTTGCAGTGAAATTTATCAACAGAGGAAATATTCACTAACCCTAATTATCTAACAGTATAATTGCTAATGATTAGATTCTGAATCTACAAAAATATAAATTTAGGTAAAAAAAATATAAAACAGATCTTTAAAAAAATGATGAGGGGGAATTGGCATGTGAGCAGGATCTGCTTCTGGGTTCTCTCAGGCAGGGAGCCAGCTGTTTTTGACATATTTTCTCAGGAGAGACTAATCTGAAGCCAAATCTATTATTTTTAATTAAATTAAATACTTTTTATCTTCATTGCTTTCCAAATAAAGTCAACTATGGAATGTAAACACTGACCCAATGCTAAAGCTAACCCAATCATCATCGAGATTGTAAGCAGTTGGTTGGCACCAGGACATAAGTTGATTCAACATATCTGTAAATAACTAAAGATTTTTCCTTATGGTGGTTAGATCAGGGTTAGAGGTTTATTTTGGTGATTAAAACTAAACAATTGACTCCCTGTCTTTACCAATAGTTGGTCAGTTGAAACTAGATCAAGCTTATTGTTCTTGTTATTATTATTGTTTTTATTACTTAGAGATGATGGGATGATGGGATGGGGTGGGATGGGGTGGCATTGGGAGGCGGTCTGTGGGAAGACTGAAAGAGCTAAATTTCTTAACATCTAATGCATTTTGGTGCTGATTTTTCATTGTATGAAAGTTGCTGTATGAATAAAAGTTGGGTTGTTGGTTGGATAACGACAGCATGAGATACCACACTTACTTTCCTGATATTGATGGCTTTTACGTCCATGCAAGCAGGCATGCACGCACACACACAAGCTACTGGGAATCCCTATTTAGGCCCAAATACTTGTTTTTGGACTGTGGGAGGAAGCCTGAGTCCCCACAGAAATTTCCCACACAGAGTCTGCTCTATGTTTCCCACTACAAAAGCCCGAGCTGGACTTGAAACAGAGACTGTAACAATGATGTGAAGGTTTTTACAACTACAACAATATACATACCACTTAAATATTCAAGATAAGTCAAAACACATTTAAATTACAACAAGAGATGAGATATTTTGCTTTAGCACTTAACTTTGTTTAGTCTTGAAAGGCTCCTATGAGTTCATACTCTATGTTTTCCATTTGCATAAACTCATTGTACACAGCTTCAAAAGGAGAATAAATTGTGATTTGATGTATAATTAAAGCACAATGTGTCACCGAGCAAAACAGTTACATAATATAGCATTAAAACCAAGCAGGTAGACTCAATACATAGCAATATCAGTGTTTTGCTGCCCTCTAGCGGATGTAAACTGTACATTTGATAATAAAACCATTCAACTTTATGGTTTCGTTCCGTCTCACTTTTACCCGTAAAAATTGAGCATTGTAAGACAAAACCACTGAAACTCTAAATTATTGTGTTTCTCCCTTATTTATATGAAATAATGTAACATTTTACTTCAGAAGAAAATACAAGAATATTCATGATCTTAAAATAAAGAAGTGGTCTTCCTGCTTCAGTTCAGTAAAAGAAAGCTAATGGAAGAGAATCATTTTATTTCCCAAAGTGCTTGAAGTCATTTGAAAAGAAAAGCCCTGCAGTATATTTCTCATCTGCAGCTGTTCCTGCTTCTGAAAACACTACATTTAATTTTAGATGTGAAATTTTGAGATTTTCAAATTCAGGCTCTGTCATACAGCCCAAAAAACCAATCTCACAAATGTCATCCCCCAAAATATCAAAGGACGAGATTGCAATTTAAATATGATCATATTGTTCTAAAATACTGATCAAAACAACGTGTTTACTGATTATCTAAAGATGTTGTTTTCCTTCTACTTGTTAAATACATGAAACAAAAATGATCAGACCTTCAGATCATTTTTATTTTTGTTTTTGTCTCTGGTAGATGTTCATCATTTGTCTTCGCAATTATGAATAGCATTGTACTAATGTTGTGTGAAGTAGCTATAAACACATGAGTTTCCACTCATGTGAATTATCCCTTCCTGGTGAAGAATTTCATCTCATTTGAAAATAGTTATGGAAATCACAAGAAAAAATCTTCAACAACAAATCGAAGTATGGGTTTTTATTGATGAGCTGATGTGATGTTACTGCTGAGATGTTGCATTTCTTTGTTACCCACCCTTTAAAAATCCAGGCTTATGTTGGGTGTCTGGTGATGAGACAATGGTTTACGATGCTTGTCTTTTTCATTCAGTTTGCCTTCAGCAGCTCCTCCTCTGTGAAGAGTTAACACATTAAATGTTTTTATGACTTGTGGTCAAAGACTTCAGTCATATACGAAAGACACCAGTTACAGGTTATCAGGTGTGTCAGTGTTAGTGCATGATAATGTATTTACTGTGACTCTTTGAAGGCTGTGTGTTTCTGTTAGTATTCAGGTAATGTTGCTGCTGTGTGCACCCTCTTACCGTCTCTCACCACCCCGCAGTACTCCTCACATTCTGCTTTGCTGTAGAACTTGTTGCCATTGGCCTGACAGAAGCCTTGTTTGTAGGGAACACACAGACCGACGCTGGAGTCAAAGGCCCAGATGGCTGGCTGCCCTGTGCAGGGCTGTGCTGCCATAGGCAGACGGCACACAGCTGGAGAGATGAAACACAAACCCACACCTCAGCATTACAGATCACAGGAAGAAAAAAAGTAATTATACCTACGTCGTGAGAAATGCATTGCCTAGTGACATATTATTACCATTGTCAAATTAGTAAGACAGCTTCCATAAATGAATTCACAGCCTTTGAAGAACAATCGTGTAAGACATGTCTCTTATTGTCTGCATGTCAATTATATCCACTGCTCCCTTGTAGTAAGAACATAAACATAATGAGAAGTACCATTTATATTATAGAGCATCTTCCTCCAACTAATTGATGTAACTTCAACAGCGATTGATGAGTGAATTTGTTGTCATACTTCACATTTCCAGACAGCAGACAATAGTAGATTTTTAGGTTATGTTTAGTATTTGTTATGCTGTGTTTTAATGTGGCTGCCTGTGCTGTTTAACAGTAATGTTCCTCTTGTTTCAGATGCTTCTATGACTCTTGTTTCCTCCTCTGTGCTGCCTGACCCCAGAGTGCTGGCAGCTGTGCCTCATTGACTCCCAGTGTGTATATGTGTCATCCTCAGTCTTGTCAGTTTCCAGTTTGTGTCTCATGTCTGTTTAGATTGCTATGGATTGGATAGTCCGACTTGTATTTCTGCAAACTCTACTTCCCTCGTTTAAAAAATATACTGTATGATTCAACGCTTTCCATCTCTGAGTTTAATGTGCCCTTAACAACGTCAGATATTGTGACCACTGTACAACATGTTATATGCTGGTGCTTCACATTGAGCTGCTCACCTTCAGTGCGACATCTTTGCAGACATTCCCTCTCACTTTCGAAGTTGTTCTGATTTCCCAAACAGCCTCCGTACTTGAAGAGTTGGCAGCTCATTGAGGACGAGTTGTAGTAGTAACGCTGCAGCAGCCCAAAACAGGGTCCTGTGTCCGGTGCCGCTTTACAGGCCACTGTTGGGGAGGAGAAGAGTGAGGGTTTGGATTTGTTAATATTATGTTTTAATCAGTTCCTTGATATGTACGTCTATTTCATCCATCCCATGATTTAAGTGATTTCTTACCTGATCCATTAAACAGAGGAAACTCTAATCCAGAACCCTCCTCATCCGGAGGAGCCAAAGAAGGCAGCACCAGAGCCCTCCTCGCCCGCTACAACAGACACACACTGTCAAATCGTTCTTCCAGAACAAATAATCAATTTTTTATAGTCAAATTCTCTTGTGATGATTTACTGAAACTCTGTTACATTTAAAAAAAAAAAATTCTGAAGAGATTAATGCATGAAGTTGCACTTTTGAGATTTACAGTTATTTTAATTATGATGCAATATTTCCCTATATAATAAAAAAATACAAGCACAAAGGTTGTTTTCTCAATCTATGGCTGTGCAGTGCAGTTATGATAATAAAGTGAAAATTTCCTCAGTTTTTGAATGAACATTTATTAGTATTATAATATTTTAGGTTTTTATGTTGTTCATTGCAAAATTGTTTGCAATTTTCAAAGTGATTGTATTTAAATTGAGTGACAAGGTCAACGGATGGTAAAGTAATAGTAAGACAGGTGATGACAAGAAGACAGTACATATGTAACTAAGATAAGATTTTAAAAAATGTAAAAGGTATGCTAAGAATGATTATTTTAAAAAAATGAACAAAAATTAAGGAATGAATAATTAGACAAAACTTTCAAGTGATAAAAAGGGAATTTAAAACCTGCTGTTAAAAAAAAATCTAAAAAAAAAACCGATATTAACAATATATTATGAAGTGAGGAATAAAATGATAGAATAACTAAGAGAAACAAAACAAAATTAGTTTTAAAAAAGTATAGCTTTTAATAGCACAAACAACCCACCCACTCCCAAAAAAAAAAAAAAAACATACCATAAAGCACATTTAACTGGTTGAAAATACACAATGAACCAGATGGTTTCGGTTTAATGATAAAACACTGCAGAAGATGGATGGATGTACATTTCTAGTACCTGAGGCTGAGTTGCTGGCTGTGCCACCTGCTCACCGGGAACACAATCACCTGTACAGAGGTCAAAACAAACATGTCAGTCATTCATCGGCACCACTTAACGGCCTGTTTATGTTTACCATTTTAAAATATTTTTTGGTCTTATTTGTGTTTTCTGTCTTTATGCAAAAATAGTGCAAAAGCAGAGATTTCAATAAATAACTGTGAGGACCAGAAACAAGTCAGTAAACTAAAAAAAAAAAAAAATAAATAAATCAGTCGCCCTAAAAAACAAATAACATTACATGTCAAAATTGAGGAGAAACTCTACCTATGTCAGAGCTGGTTCTGTCCTTAAAGCTGCAGTAATGCATTGAAACAATGAAAAAAAAAAAAAAAAAAAATCATAGAGTAGAATTACGATTAATTTCCGCCTATGCTTATGACAATTACTGCATGTTTACAGGACTGTGTGTATGTGTGTGGGTGTGTGTTTATATTATCATTATTATACCTTTGTTCTGCTTGATGACAATCGAGTCCTCGCTCATTCCCTGCTGCTTGACCAGCGTTTTAAAATCATCCAGAATGGTGTCTCTCACAGATTTAGTTCGACCTGAAACAGACCAGAGAGATTAAGCAGACACATGGCAAAATTTCACAGACGGAGGAAGGCTTGTGTTTACTCACTGTACAGCATAATCGATGAGCTCTTTTGGCCTGATGATTTCTGTTTGTTCAGTATCACTATGGCATACTCATTGTAGTTGGTGTGAACCACGTAGGCATCCACATCCGCCTGCCACTCTGCAGGAAGGTGAGTACAGAGACAGTCAGAACTTCTGAAGTTCAATTAGCAAGGGTCTGTATCGCTGCAAGGTAATGGATTGAACAGAGGAATAAGACTCACTTGCATTATGGTAAAAAATGCGTCCTGGTGTGGCAGTCAGGTCAAACTCTCCTGAGATTTCCAGGCATGTTCCATTTCTGCATGGGCACAAGTTAACTGTATGAAAACGGAATCACAAGCCTGTTTATGCCTCTGTGGCATAGCTACGACTCGATTCTGGACTTATGGGACTATCTTTAGTTTTTCTCCAGATCTGATTTCTTTTCACATTTTATATTGGTGTGTGTTTCCTAATGATTTACTCAGTGATGGACTGACAACTTGTCCAGTGTTTAACCTGCCTTTCACCCACTTTAACCTGGGATTGGCTCCAACATCACTACTAGTTGGACAAGTTGGAGAAAGCTACATCGAAAACGGATAAGGGATGGACAGTACTGTAATCGTAATGAGATGATGAAGCTTCGGTCTGACAAAATTTTACTTCTGAAATTATTGTGTCGAATAGTGTTGCACTAGTGCGTATTGAATACATAAAATGGTTATAATTCTAAGAACATATTTTTATATGATGCAATACAAGTACAAACTGAAAAATATTTTAAAAAATATATCACTACAATAAAAGGTGATGATTTAAAGGTAAATCAAAGAATATTAACTTGGCAAATGCTGAATTTATGGCAGAGTTGATGCACTGGATCATTGGAGGGTACACGTATTCTTAAAGTCTGAACGTGCCGTTTCTTCTAAATGCCAAGAGGTGCAGTGTGTTGGGTCAAGAAAATGTAAGAATGAATGTTAAACTTCTGTCAAATGCCTGTTTCAAAAGTTAATTGCAATTCACTTTTAAACTACTAGTTCAATTTATTGGCATTAAACCAACAACATGAAATAAAATTTGACTTTTTCAACATGAAGAATACACAGTGCCATAGATGCAGCAGCAGTACCTTTGAAAATACCACTCAAAGGAAGACTCTGGCTATAAATGTACTTACTTTGATTTACTTCATTATACCTCAAGATGTCCAAAGTTATTTGATAAAGACATTTCTTGATAAACTCTATGATTTGACCACTTTGGAGCACCTCCACACAAACCTCATCATCGTGCTAGTCATCTTGATTTTGCCCGCCGCTGTACTACTCTGCAGCACCTTCTTGCCGATGGCTGCGTGCCGGCGCATGTGGGGGCATGAAGTCGCCACGGCGATATCATGCCACGTTCCCATAAACTGCATGGAAAAGATACCAGCTGTGAGACAGCACAGACACAAATCACTCAATTACATTTTATTACCCAAGTGGCTCCTTATAATATCTAATGCGTTTTTATTTGAGTTGAATTTTACTGAAGCAGACTTAAATCAACAAATAAACATATATTTGAAAAATAACATTCAAACATACTGTAGAGGGGGTATATGGATATTAGTGATGTAGCCCAGAAAGGCTTGAACATGAATTAGTTAGAAACCTCAGCAGATGACCAAAGAGTCTTGACGCCAAGTTAAATATTTATTTGCAACTCCAACATAATGTTTTGATGTTTACGGTTATTTTGATACATCAAATTCAGAAGTTCCAAATTAAGTGTCAGGCCAAAACATGGAATTATAACAGTGTACATTTTCAAAAGCTTTGCAGGTACATAAATGCACCAAACAAATCAATGTGAAGACATGAAATAGTGTGGAACAATCCACTGTTGTGTCCAACTGAAACATAGAAAATCATTTTGTCGTCGAAAATGTAAATGTTCTCTTCAAAATAAAGTCATACATGAAATGCTACATATTAGAGCAACAACCGGCTGTACCCAATGACTCACCCGGTTCAAGTCAAAGTTCTCCTGTGTCGGGTAAAGAGGGTCTGGAAGTAGTGGGACCCCCTGGGAGGTCCAGGTCCATCCTAGAACCAGCAGGGGAACCAGAATCGCTGCTTTCTGCATCCTGTCAGCTCGTCTTTCCACTCGTCTCTGCAAGACACTGATTCACCTCTGTTCCTTCCTCTCTTGAAATGGGGACAGGGCGTTGAACCCTTCATGTACTCACTCCCACAACCCAGTGAAAAAACAAACAAGCAAAGGAACAAAGTTCTGCCTTCTCTGCACCTCTCTGTGTATCTCGACTGGCACAGGCAGCTGACCACTTAAACATTGGACTTCAGAGCAGTAGCATATCAACAAATCAATACATGGCTTGATCTTATAATGATTGACAAATAAATACCATTTCAACTTGATTTGAGCCTCACAAACACAGTAATGTAACAAACTTTGACTGTGTCCAAAGAAAATCTGATAAAATTAAGTTTTATTGCTTGACACAGAGTTGTTCACACTTTATCATTGGCAGAAGTGATGATGCCATTTTCTGTTGAGTGTTTGTATAATGATTATCCTCTTCACTTTTTCCACTTTATATTTCACCCTGTAAGATAAAAAACAAAACAAAACCCAGAAAACATAGACACAAACCAAGCATGCATTTTATTTGTTGAATATGTTTAGAAATCATTTGGCAGCAAGGATTTAAAACCCTAGTTGCGGTTGATATGATTCTTATAACGGGCTCAAATGACAGAAAACCGGTGCCGCCGTGTACAGTATATTTCTACATATATGCAAGATATATACTCAATTCCTGTTGACATAATTCTGTAGAGTGAATATAAACAGAGGGCAGTAAAAGGGAGATATTTTTAAAAAGTGCAGAGAAAAATAAAACATACTCCAAATATAAATATGTAACCATTTCATGTATATTTGTAAACCATAACTTGTAACCATAAGTGTGATCCACAGGATGTAACACCAAGAGGAGCTGAACACCACTTCCTGTTTGGCATCGTCGAGTTAAAGAATGAGTCAGTCTTCTCACCTGTTCATGTAACACTGTGCTCTGCTTGAATCACAGGTGAATCCATGTTTTGCTTTCACTTCTTTGCGGGAAAAACCTGAATGATACACGCTTCAAATTTAGAAATCGCTCTGCATGCGGCTACCGACCTGTGTTCTCAGCTCCTCACTATGAAGCGTTTACCTGAGGCGGAGTAGTCGTCTCAGTCACCTGCTCACTGACAACACACTCACCTGGGATCAAATAGAGAGACGGGGCATGACTGCTTTCTCTCGCCAAACATGTGTGATCACGTTTATGTGAAACAATAATTAAATTTTTAAAAGTGTCTCTTTACCTTCATACTGATTTACAATGAGTGTGTCTTCACTCATCCCATGTCGTCTAACCAGCGTTTTAAAGTCGTCCAACACAGCAGGACTCACACCCACAGATCGACCTAACAAGGAAAGCTGATCCGTTATGTACATATCGCATTCAAGTCTGTATTCATTCTTTTAAATACTGGTGTTGCAATTAAAAGAATTTAGTGTTCCAAGTTAGGGTCAATGAAAAGTCCAGAGTGTCTTATTGTTTTGGTACTTGTTTTTTTTTTAAATTCCAAAAAGATTTATCACTCAATGTAATCAAACCACCCACCAGAGTTGATCCTGATAATTTTTCCTGTTTTACTTGACGAGCTGGTACTTTATAGAGATAAAAGTGACTCACTATACCATAGTATGGTTTACATGGTGTAACACAACTTAGTTGAATTTATTTTGAAGGTGTCTATATGAATTGAGCTGTTTGACAATTTTCCTTAACCTTAATGCGTCAGTAGGTAGAGGAAACAGTTTAGTAAAAAAAAAAAAAACCCAAAAAACAGAAGAATCTGGCAGAATTGTAGACTGAACTCATAGAAGAAGCTGTGAGCTCAAGGATTCTTCTTTAGATCAATGTTGCCAAGCGAGAGACACTGAGACACGTCAGTGATGCAGAACAGGATCAGTAGCTCATTAAAACCATGAGACAAACTGCTTTCCATAACAGTTATATGTTTATATTGAACATCTACTTATGGCTCAACATTAGTGCCAGTTTTAAACCTCTGGTTGATTAATTGCCCAGCCTTGGACCAGACAGAGTGGTAAAATTATTATTCTGTTCCATTTGGGGCAGAATGTTGAGTAATTCTGAGATTACAGCTTATATCATTGGAGATTGATTATTATTTGAGGGAATTTTTTGAATGAATTAAACCAAAAATAATAGCTTACCTTTAAACTCCATAGTAAAGGTGAAATTGATTAATATAATTGACGTCTGTTTACTCACTGTAAAGTTTGAGTGTGATGGTTTTTATCCCTGAAGGTTTCTCTGTGCCTAGTAGAAACATTGTTGCGTGTTCGTTATAGTTGGTACGAACCACAATGGAATCGACATCTGCTCCAAACCCTGCAGGGAGAAATATTAATTTAACATTACTTTTATAATATGAAACATATTACAAAATTAAATGTTGGGCTGAATGCAAAAAAAGAAACACATACTTGCAACATGGTGGAAGAAACGTCCTGGAGCGTCGGTCAAGCTGTGAACTGTGAATGTTTCTATACAGGAACCGTTCCTAGAGGCAGGCAGACACAGCAAAGGTCAGACGGAGCACAACACACTGTAAAGTGGACGTCCTGCGGAGTGTTAGTGATCCACACCTGACAGTAGAGGCTGCCATTGTGAAGTTGCTCTCAGAGGTCTTATGAGTCAGCTGCAGTGCCACAGTAACAGCGTTCCCCCTCTTTCTCTGCGTGTAGTGAGGGCAGGTCGACGCCACTGCCACCTCGTACCAC
>OMNM01025808.1:1473-12154 GCA_900302745.1 Parablennius parvicornis | reverse complement strand
AGAGAGAGAGAGAGAGAGAGGGAGAGAGAGAGGGAGAGAGAGAGAGCGGATCGGAGGAGCTGTGAGCTGTCAGTGCTGAAGAAGTGACAACGAGAGAGAGAGACCTTTACGCAAAGCGTGCGTAAAAGTAAAAAACTGTGGTTTGTGTTTGTGTGACGTGCATCATGCACGGTACATGATGCCATTGAGTGAGGGAGATGGACTCACTCACTTATACATGTCTCACATTGATCACTTTAACTACAACGAGGAATAAAATATTCCTTTATTCAACAGTGATTAAACCAGATTTAGCTGCCTGTAAAATATGCGTAAAACAGTTGTCACTTCTCACACTCTTCACACCATCAATGTTGGTTGAATTCCATATTTTTTTTTGTCTATTTTTTTTTCTTTAAAAAGGAAAACATCGATAAAGTCTACAATTACATTTTTTGACGATTACACGCCACAGTTTTGGGGCAGACTGGATAAAAATATGGAAGTATGTCACTACACCAGTGATTTCCAACTGGTGGGTGGCTGAGGGAAAGAAAAAGCAAAAAGAAAGGTAGAAATCAATGTAGTGGATTAACTCCCCAACAATTTGTAGAGGTAATGCCTTATAATGTGAGTTGACATCAAATATGATCGCAGTAATATGGTGATAACTTATAAATAACAAAAACCAAGACTTTTATTGTTAAGTATGAGTACATTCTGTAACTTCTTGCAGTAAATACATAGGGTCATTTTGGCTCCTCGCTCTATTGGATTTAACTCCAGTGGAAGATGTCTGAGCAGAGTGAACTCATTGTCATTAAACCAGTTTTAGTTGAGTGAGTTTAGAAGTACAGCCACAAGAAAATGCGTATAAAATGAGTCCTCTTTAATCCTCAGCTGGACTCCGGCATTTAAATGATGTTTGTACAAAAAAGGTTAAAAATATCTTTTACTCCATTACCTGAACCACATATTCAAAGGAGGAATGATCTCTTCACAAAGTCACTTAAAAACCTTTACTTATGCTCAGTTTAAAAATACAGGACATTACACTGAGTGCTTTTATTGCTGCTGCACTGGCTGGTACTTGTGTGTGTGTGTGTGTGTGTGCGCGCGCTTTGTGACTTCAGAGCCACCTTTCATTGCCCGAGTGATTATTTCTGTCTGGAGCCATTAACAGTATCTAATGTTCAGATCGCTGCATTAACCACAGAGCTCACTGTGATACAGCTCAGCAACTGCAGAGATAGACCGCACACACATTGACACACAACTCTACTGATACCACAGCCACACCAAACCTTTTTTTTTTTTTTCTTCTCCCCTCGTCCTGTGGCAAGTTTATGACGGTGCAAAGTTGACCAGTCGAGGCCGGATTGCACCTTGTAAGGAAAAACACACCTCATTGTTTACGCGTCACATTAATAAAAACTGTTTAAATCACCAGGTTGTGTCATTACCTAATGGCTGGTGATTAAATCAATTTCTTATATCATGAGTTATTCATATTTCGTACTTTTCAGATTATACTCATACTTAAAGAAACATCTCGTCCTATTGAGTCACTTCCATCCAAAAACTGCAGAATAAGCAGAAAAACGTGATTCATTTGCACCTTATTTGTTTTCACAGCATTCCACCAATAAAACCGCTTCTCTTTCTGTTTCTCTTTCGCAGCCTTTGTCTGATCTGGTCCAGAGGTGTGAGTTTGTACTTTCACAGAACACTTTGAGGTCGATTTCCAACATCGAAGCTGAAGGTTAAAAAAACCCCACAAACTACGAGAGTGGAGCAGCCAGAAGTGGGTGATATGAGGATCGTATGAGGATTTAGACATTCTCACGTCTGAGTTATCGATGTGAAACCTGTGCACTTTAGGATGGTTTGTTCTCTCACTTCCTCGGTTTGCATTCATTTCCTCTCACACACACACGCACACACGCACACACGCACACACACACACACTTCCCTTCTGTAGAATCTGCATGGTTACAGCAGTCGTTGTTCTCATCATAGACGTGGATTATATTACATTCCCCTCCTCTTATACTCTCAAGGTCAAGAATTAATCCAATGTGCAACGCCACCTCTTCAACATTAGTTTCAGGTGATTTTGCACAACGAGAACTTCAATTTCATGTAGAGGAACACAACACTGAGTTCTTGGTTTATTATTCAAACAAAACCTGCAACTCTGACTCTTATTTGGACTTTTTTCTAAAGGTTACAGGAATGTCACATTAAATAAATTGATTGTTAGCAGTTATAAGCTTCTATAGACAATAAAATACATTATTGTGGGTCTGCTAATCAGAATCTTTGATTATTTTTTTTGGTTAACCAGACATGTCTGAGTCGTTTTTTGTTTTATTTTGTACTTGTTTTTGTCCATATTTTAAAAATGTTCAAATAAAGTATTATAAAAAAGAAACTTTGATAAGAGTGAGTAAGGAAGCTTCTTTTGCAATCATCACATTTATATAACGTTTTAATCCCTAAATTATAACTAAATAACATATAGGGATGAAGAAACACACGATAAGAAATGCAGCAGTTTGAATCCAAGTTGTTACTGATCCACGTCTGTGTTTGTAGTGAACGTGAGTTCAGGCAGTGCAGAGACACACTGTTTGTTTATGCCCATCTCATCTCCTCTATTTAACCACACACAAACTCTTTTTAGCCCCAAACAAACAAACGCAAGCGCTTCACGCTTCGCTCCAAAAAACCTCCTCACGGACAGGAAGAGTCCGCGTGGACGCTTTTCCAACCAGAACTGTGTCAATCCGGGTCGTGTAAACAGACGAAGGGGGAGAAAAGGCAACTCTCGGGCCAAACCAAAACATCGGCAGGAACCTGTAATGACGCCACTTACGAGCCCACAGCAACACCCGACGCCTCCATAACACCACTCCCAGTTCACACCAAACACAACCAGGTTGCAACATCATCGCAAGTGCAAGTGAGACAAACTGTCCAACCCCAAACACTGCCGATGGAGGCCATGTACTGCGTGCAACGACTCCCACATATGAACTTTACATTATATAATATGGTTGTTTCCTGGATGCAGACTAAGATTAGATGAGTCTCGTGTGTTTACTCCCAGCTGGAGACACTATCTGAGTTTGACTCCCGCAGAGGTCAACACTTGTTCAATCTGCTTCCTTCAAGGACGACGGAAGTCAAGCGTGAAGCCGAGAGGTTAATGAGTAGGAAGGAACAAATGAAAGGTGGAACACAAAGGAGGAGTGATCGGATATCTGAAGAGAAATACATCAGTTTTCATTCAGTTATCTGAAACGACGTGGGGGAAAAAAGCTAATAACTTTAGTATTTATTCAACAGGTATCAAGAGACAAACGAAAACGTAGATGATGCAAAAATCACTGTTGTGCAAATATGTAAAACTCTTTTCCATTCCTGGTCTCATAATATTCATTTTACGCTGATTTTGGTACTTTGGAGGATTATTTAAATTATAAGTCATGATGTCATATTTGAAAAAACAGAGAGTACAACATCACTCTCATTGCTTGATGGTCCTCACTTAATAAATCACCAGTAACTGAATGTTTCTTTATGAATATTCTTAACCACATTTTTTTTCCTTTTTCCTGAATGAATGATTTTATTTTGACCATTTTCCCTGTATTATGATATAGGTTTTTTTTTTTTTTGCTTTTTGTTTTTTTTTGTAGCTTTATCTATTTTATCCATTTTTACCAAATTCTGCTCTTCTGAATTTTAGCCATGGTACCTTATTTAGCTGTTTCAGCCTGGAATTTAGACCGTGGAATACGAATATAATCAACATCCATGGAGCTAAAGAGCCTCATGTGACTGGAGAGCTGCAGGTTTTGAACAAGAACCAACTTTTCCAGTCTCAAGCAACAAGTGATGGACGAGTCCAGAGTCTGGTCAGCGTGAGAAGAAATCAACGTCTCCTGATTTGACCAGTTGTGGACATTTTTATTTATTTTTTTAAATACTGTGTGTGAAGCTTGACGAGGTGACGTTAACAAACACAGTGGAAAGTAAACTGCTGTGCTGTTGACATGGACTCTGGTCGGATCAAAAACACCAGTTAGCACTCGAACCTCTCCGACTGTGTAGAGTTTGCATGTTCTCCCTGAACCTCCGCTGGTTTCCTGTTGGTATTTTGGCTTCTTCCAGAAGCCTGAAGATTTAGTTATAAATGGCAGAGGCTTCTGTCTTCATTGGTTAAACAATAAGTGAATTAATTACATTTCACCATCTGATAACTTATATTCAACTGACTTCCACCAACGTCTGACTCTGTGAGAATGTGTGAACACATTAATGTCAAGCTAAAGCCTAAGACACAATGACCACTTCCTGTTTTCTGCTATAATGTGGCCCAGTGGAGTTACTACAGTCTGACATAGCTGCAGCACGAGTGGTGTAGAGATTCTCAGGCTGTCCTGTTTACTTGAGGTCACCTGAGGTCCCTGCGGTTTATATTGCTCGTCTTTTTTGTTTTTGTTTTACTTTCTTTAAAGATAAGCAACAAAAAAATGGCTAGTTGTTCTCAGGGTCAGTAAAGCACTTCAGTGCACAGTGAAATAATTCAACAATCATTGGAAGTATTCCTATAAAACAGACATTTATGTAATATCATGCTAGCATGTAGCCAGTGAGGCTGCAGAATCTCTTTGACCAGTGAAAGGACACTTAAGTTACATAACATATTTTGTAAACTTGTGTTGTTATCCTGCTGTATTTAGCGGAATTCAGACATTCAATAGTGCATAAAAGTCTAGCAATGCAAATGTGTTTATTATCAAGATAAGGTTTAATATGTTGATGTGCTGTGGAGTCACATCAGACAATCTGCAGTTTATTCTGCAACATTTACATCAGTTGAAGCAAATAACTGGCTCTTGATCTGCAGTCTGTGAATCTGTGCTCTCACCTACACACACATAAAGGACATCTGAAGACCTGCGTGCATTCCTGCATTTCTCTTGTTATCGCTGCCGTCCACTGTGGTGATCTGCAGGAGGAAAAATGTTGATGTTTATCGTGTAAATGATGACAAGTTTTATCAGTTTTATTCAGCTTTTGTTAGTCTTCACTGCTTTACTATTAAAAGAACCGTTTTTCTTTGTTTAAATGCACAAGTAAAGTATTTAGATGTAACTCATGTGCTGTTTATCTTGAGGTTTCTTTAAAAAAAAAAAATCTACCAATAAATATCTTTTACATTTTCTGTACAATTTTCATGGAAAGTCTATGAGGTTGGAGAATTATTTTCTTTTGAACAGACGATACAAAAAAATACAAACAGTCATAAACCCCAATAACTACTTTATTGACACTCATACATCTGTTTTGAGATGTAACTCGTTCTTCAGTTTGATATTGACGTTAATATTCAAGTTGACCTACCGATAACATATTAGTAAATCAAACTATTTACATTTGAGTTATGATGTTTTCTAGTAGAAAAAGATACTGTGTATTTTATTTTTATTTCATAATTTGCACTCATTTCTGGTGTGACATACATGAAATGTTTTCTTCCGGGTGTGTAGCGAAAACAAACAAACAAACAAAAAAAACACTTTAAAAATCATGAAGAATAAATATGACCTCTGAAAGATAAAAAAACAAATCAAAAACAGAAATGATTACTGTTCTGCTCCATTAAAGACTCAGTGAACACTTGAATTACCTCATTTAATTATTTACCTCTGCTGCAGGTTGAAACATAAACTACAACCAACAAAAGGCTTTAACACCAGTAACTGATCACCAGTGTTGTGTAATAAATATGTATCACACTTAAAGTTCAGATGTGTGAAAACCATGTGTACTGTTCAATGACACGTACTGTTCAATGACACTGTCCAGTGTCATTGGAAAAGCTTGTGGAAGTCAAACATGTTGGACGTTTGCACCGCAGAGGGAATGTGACACCTTTTAGTTTATACTGTAAACAGATCATTAAAGCTCTGTTTCCATTTCTGTGACCTTTACAGCGACTTTTATGACCTACAGTCATTTCCTGTCTTTTAAAAATGCAATACTTAACAATTAAAGTTTTACCAGGATGAAATTTAAAGTGTAAAATTTCCATGTGAGCACGTGTTACATTTTTTTCGCTGTGTGGTATTCATATACCAGAGCAGGAAAGCTGCGTGATGGAAATTTATTTTTATAATAAACCGGCAAGCCTCATTTTCCTTCCTCCTTTCCTTCCTCGGGCCTCTGCTTCTCTGGGCAGACGTTCATATTTTCACGGTCTCCATGGAGAGAGAAAATGAGCTCAGGTTCACACCTCAACGTTTCCTGGTTGGCTTTGGAGGAAGAAGACTATTTAACCTGCTGCTGGATGACAGGACACATGCTGCAGGTGAAGAGGAGAAGAGATCTGCTGGAGCCTTGTGGAAACGATCTGTACTACCGTCAGAAGCGTCACACATTTTCCACAAAAGTGAATCACAGTTCATGTTTGAATTCACTTTTAATTGAACGACCGCTATGATGAGATGTATTCGACCATTGCTTGGAGATGTCCAAGATAATGTCTATGTAATTTAATGACATATCAATAAAATTGGGCGGCTCAAATTGATATTTATTAGTTAGAATAATTTAAATGAAGAGCCATAATTATCCCACTAACCACACTCTATCTTTATTGTTGTCAACATTAAAAAAAATATATTTTTTTTTTACAAGTTTAAAGTGCTACTTGTAATCTTTTACAATTTCATATTTTGAACCGTGTCTTCAAAAATGGCTTATTTTCTTGCTAAAATTATATTCAACCAGAAACTAGAATGACTCACTACACCCTCCTGTGGTACAAAGTGGTATTACAACACCATGTTGCGGTCTGTGAAACGCAGTCACAATTTGATATCTCACCATCTTTAGATTTGACCGTGTTACATGTGGACTGTCTCGACTTTAAACATCAAACATCATTTCGAGCTCAACATAAAACTTAGTTTTTCCTGAACATTGTTTAATGGCACAACATACATTGTATGTCAGTATTTGGAAGTCAGTCTGAATATTCTCGTGTTGAACTAAACAGACTAAACAGATGTTAGAGTGACATCAAGTTGTGTCACACAAGCAAACAGACTTCAAGAGAAATATAATACTTAAATTACTGTAATATTGTGATAATGAAATTTTACATTTTGTCTGATTGAGCCAGTTTTCCAGCTGCTTCCTTCAGGAGTCGCTAGTCTATAATATAACACAGTGGCTGAGAAGGGCCATCAACACAACACAACAACAAATGTCACATCACAACAACAAAAAATCCCCAACAGAAGAGCGCAGCAGTCGGAGAGCGAGCTTTGTTTTCGGGGGACCATATTTTCTGACGGACACAGCCTTTGTTTTCTTGTGACATTTTCTGACATTACTCAGAGTTTGATGAGACGCAAGTCAAATACTGCTGCATGGTGATTGTGATTAATGTCGCTAAGTGTTTTCAAATATCAAAAATAATGCTCACCGTGTTGAAATTGTCAAAAGGTCATGCATGTGCTCTGCAGTCGATGTTTTGGTTCCGCTTTTGGTCCGTCAGAAAATATTGTCCCCGGCAAACAAGGCCTGTTTTTCTTTAATGGCTCCATCTCGCCGCGATTGTTTTTGTTGAGTTGCTGGCTTCTAGCGCCGTTTCTCTGGTTCTAAATAAAGAACAGAGGTCTCACTCAGCTCCGTTTCTCTGGTACCAAATAGGGAACAGAGGTCTCACTCCACTCCGTTTCTCTGGTACCAAATAGAGGATCAAATAGAGAACAGAGGTCTCACTCCGCTCCGTTTCTGTGGTACCAAATAGAGAACAGAGGTCTCACTCCGCTCCGTTTCTCTCGTATCAAATACAGGAACAGAGACCTCACTCCGCCCCGTTTATCTGGTACCAAATACACCTTTTTCCCACTTCCGCGTCTTAAACCGGATGTAGTTCTCAATAAATTCCTGTGGCTATTGCTTTAGCATAAGACGCTGACGTTAATGGCTCCATCTCAGTGCTGTTTGTATTTTTGGATTCTGTTTGCTGTTCCCCTGTTGTTATTTGCTAAAAAATAAACCTTAATTTACCCTGTCAAAATCAACAAATCTGACTGTCGTATGTTACACCCTAGGCCAGGTCTTAACATAATATCAAATGTCATGATTTTAGAAGTATGTGAAAACAAAACAAAAAAAAATCTGCAGATAAACATGACTCCAACAATCCAAGTCACCCGTTTTTTTTTTCATTTAAACAACTTTTATTTATTAAGTTTTTACAAATAAAGTAACAAATTTCATTGTATGGTAGCGCAAAGCGCAAAGTTTTGTTTTAATATGAAGCTTGAACACTCTATACTTAGTGCAAAACATACCATTAAAGGCTGCCGATGACTCCCTACATGGATTTTTTGTTTTTGTTTCATTCACTCATCCATTTCGATTTAAATTTCAACCATTTTTGTACAATGTCAGCCACAATATAGAAAAAAGAAAGGCGGTAAATTAAATCAGGTGCTGTTAGAAGGTGATAAAACGGTATGTATAACAAACATGTGGAGGGGATTTAAAGAAAAGGACTTCACAGGAGCAAGCCACATGGAATATGTTTTTGTGTGTTAAAATAGATTTTTGTCATGTGTGGGCACTCCTGCAAAAAAAAAAAATAAAGGTGAGTGAGCCTTGAACAAGCCAAAAAACCTAAAAAGATTCTTATTTTATTCTAATGCAGAGGAGTTACAACTTCTGCTACACTGTGTCTCAGCTATTAAAAAATACACTTTTCCATGTAACTTTCAGGAAAATTTCAACCCAGCTTTAAATTAACCTGTCATGTTAATAAAATTGCATTGCGGCTTTTGCACAGTAAGCAAACAATCGCTGAAGCTCCAGTGAGTAAAAAGCAGATGATTTCCTACCAAAAGTTTTTTTTTTCTTCTTCAAATCTCAAACTCCTAACATGGCACTGAGTCCAGAGCCGAAGAAAAAGTGGCTCCACGGTTTATTCACAGCTTCAAACCCAACTCGAGTGAAGGTGTCACATAAAAAAACTGGCGAAAGCAATACTTCTTGTACAAACTTCACAAAGTATTCAGAGTATTTCGATGCAAACTGAAACACATTCGACAATCTTTCAGTGAAATTTGTACCAAATGCTTCCCATTCACACGGACAAAAACAAAACAAAAAAACAAAGGGGGATGGATCTTTTTTTTTTTTTTTTTTTAAAGGCCTTGCAGCTAAACTGAACCAATATCACATTATCTTCCGTCGTTTTCACAATTCGACTCATTAGAACCACTGTTGCTCGCAGTCATTTCAACCACAGTGACTGTTAAAACCAACACGGCCATTCACATTCAGATATTTAGTAAAGCGCAACTTTAAAAAGAAAAACATAAAACCATATCGGTTGCTTCCCAAACGTCAAGACAGAAAGAAAGAAAATGTGAGGTTTTAAAAGCTTCCTATGTGTCGTTACTGTCTCTACTGTCTCAACTGCAACTTCCTGTGTGAATTCAAACTGAATTTTTGTGAGAACAGTGAAGAATGTTGTGTCACACGCAGGCAGCCTCAATGAAGCAAGTTATGGTAAATTTGTGCTAAATCCTAATAACTGCTGCCTTAAAACAGTTAATGCAGCCATCTTTAAGATAAATATCTAAAAAAACAAACAAAAAAACAAGTAACTTGGCAGTTTTTTTTTTGTGTGTCTTTTTCATAGTATTTAACGCTAAATGCATTTCCAAAAAAACAGCAGCACTGTAAATCCTCATCACGGCCCACGGCACATCTCTCTCCACCACTATAGCTTAAAACTTTGTGTTTGAAGTTGAGCTGATTTCACAGAAAAAATGAAGAAGTCAATACTGGGTGTAAGTTTTAGTTTAAAGATCTGCATTTATACCAGAGGACGTTTTAAGATCTGACTGGACTCTCCTGGGTCTGTATGCAGAGCCTCGTAAGTACAGAGTGGTCCAAGCTTCAAATACAATCGTCTATGACTCCCTCCTTCAAACTCAAAAAGGGAAAAAAAAAACTGCAACGGAAACAACACTGACAACAAACGGTGGCCGGTTTCAATCTTCAGGCGAAGCCATTTTCATGATTAAATCAAACCACAAAGCAGTCGCAAAACACCCAACGCTGATCTACTCCGACCGGCTTTCAAGGCACGGCCACTTCCTCTCACCCTGAAAACCTCCACTCCCGACAAAGAAGCAATAAGAAGGATGCAAGGCACTAGTCAAGCCCCGCCCTCCCCCCAGTGACGGCGGGGGGTCTTGAAGGGGGGCGTCAGAAGAAGCAAAAATGTAGACAGCAAAACGAAAAGAGTTTTTTTGTGTTTTGTTTTCAAGTACATTAAAATGGACACCATTGGTTTATACATTCACATTCATCTAACGAAAACCAGGGAACAGGAGGGATATTTTAAAGTGTCTGATATAGAAGTCCTGTATTTAAAAAAAAACAAAAAAGAAAAAACAGCTAGCTTTGACTTTTTTCTCTAAATATGAAGTATTCTGCCGTTCGGCGGTTCTGGGATCAATTTCGACTTTCAATTCGATCAGTTTTGGGGACGTGAAACTGAGCTGCGGCGGGTTAAGTTTTCGGTAAGGCATCACTATGGAAATGCGTCGACGCTCATTGACGAGCAGGGTGGGGGTAGAGGGGGCAGTGAACTGAAAGTGAAAGG
>OMNM01025790.1:2528-12612 GCA_900302745.1 Parablennius parvicornis | reverse complement strand
GTGACTAAAATATAAAGTGATATATTCACACACATGTATGTTTTCCAAACAAGTAAAAATCCCTCAGTTTTCTCCATTCTGCCTCCACTTTCATTTTTTTACTACTGGCCCCCTTTTTCAAGGGTCAAAACAAAGCACTGCAACCATTATTGTTAAAAAAAAAAAAAATTGGTTGCTGTTACTCGCTTGACTTCTCGTGATAATATTCTTGTTTCCCCTTATTCTTCTGAAACAAGATGGAGTGAGGGAATGCAAGTGAGAGCCAGAGAGAGAAAAAGAAACTGAGGCTGGAGAGGAAATCTGTCTCAGATATGCAGGCGAAGCAGGCAAATCCAAACGCCGTTAAAGTGAAATGGTGAAAGTTGCAATTACGATAATTTACTTATAGTTTGGGGCTTCATGTGGAATTGCAGGAAGTGCAGCTGTCTTTTCTCTCCTCATTTTCACTCCGGCAGACATTAAGCCCTCGGCCGATTCTGTTGCCACATTTGTTTCCGCGCCAGCACTGCTGTGCTTCTGTTCAGCTGTGGTGTGAGGCTGCACTGAAGCAGATGCTAGTCAGGAAGGAATGTGTGGCTGCTGGACAAGAAAATAGGATGAAATCTGTTATATTTAGGACAACAGGGAAATTAGGACAGCATGAGGAACCAGCATTATAATTCTGCCTGCAAAATAGCTTTGTGTCAAAAACATTGATGAATTATAATTTTAAAACAGACAAGTTAACCTCAATCTATTATTTATTTATTTATTTATTTATTTATTTATTTATTTATTTATTTATTTATTTATTTATTTATTTATTTATTTATTTATTTATTTATTTATTTATTTATTTATTGCAATGACAACATTGTGGCAAAAATAGCCGAATGTCCTCAAAAAGAGAGGATTTCTTTTTTCATCTGAAATGTTTTGATCCTGAGTAAAGTAAATGTCACAAAATGAGCCCATGAGCTGCGTCCATGATTTCTTGATTAGTCTAATTGAAATCATCACTTCTTTATTCAACCCTTTCTACAGAAATTAACACTTGTCGAATGTAAACAGGCACTCCTTCGCTCATCTTGATATATTGGTTTAGGCTAATTCCTCTTTAGTAAGTTTGGACTGAGAGTTAACCACACTCCTCAAGTTTAAAGGCTCCATATCACCGGATATTGAAATAATTGCTGCGATGCATAAGGATATGAACTTTGGGTTCAATTGCGTGTGAAAGGACTTTTCTTCCAGAGCTATGAAAGCGGAAAGGAGACTTATGAGCCAGCTAATCCAATGATAACACTTATTACCCCTTAGCTAGCAGATTTGGGTCTTGAAGTATATGTATGCGAATTAAAGACAAGGTTGCAAAATGTTAAATACAGATTATCTGCCACCACGGTGAATATTTGAATTTCATTCTTATCAGTAAATTATAAACTAACAGCTCATAGGAAATTGTTAAGAACAATCTAAAAAGAGTTTAGCTTTGTTTTGTTTTTTTTCTTTTGGAAAGAAAAACAAAGATCAAAACTTCCACCCACCCACAGAGTTGAAAGGGTTAGAAAAATGCACTTCAGTTGGCTGAGTTATTTGAGATGGACATTTAGTAGACCCTATTCCTATTACCAAGTCTTGGAGTAGATATCTGTAAACTTGCTCAATTTGCTTTGTGCTTTATGAGCAGTTCTAAATCTGGGTTTTATCAGTATCAGGGTTTGGGGGGCTCGTCGGGTTTCATTGACGTATGCGGTGTTCACCACAGAGGTCAAGTCACTCTCCCTTCAAGACTCATCCGCTTCACGCTTGACCACACAAAGGAAGAAGCCACACGGCCTCTAGAGAAGATGCTATCTAAACACTAAACAGAGGCCTCGTGTGTAGAGCCGTCTAGATAAGTAGACAGGTAATCAGGCTGTGATCAAAGACTCAACATTACTTCTAAGGAGATTCCCTCTTTTCAAACAACACAAGTGATTGTGCTAATTATTGGCTGCTAACAACTACCATGCCACATGAGAAAGGCTCACTGCTGTCTCTGATTCACCGCTGTGAGGGGAGTTTAAGCCTCAGTGGATTGTTTCTCTTTTTGGAGACTATAAACTATAACATGTTGCGTGATAACATGTGTGTGATTTTATTTTAAAAATGTGTGTCATAATTGCTGCCAAACATCTTCAAATATCGAATAACCACCTGATATTAAGTAGTTACTTTATATTTTTCTTGGTGTATAAGTAAGAGTATTTTAATTGTATGTTAACTCGAGCTAAAGCCTGGAATATGTTAGCCATTACAGAGCCATTTGAGATTTCTTTTAAGAGTCTAATTGGATGGTTTCATGTCTTTGCACACCAGACTTAAGTCAGGTTCAAGCTAGAAGTGACCACAAACCACCGCTCGGTCACGGAGACCTACCATTGGGAAGTCATAGTTCGGCCTACGTAGTTGGGCGTTTCAGTGGCCACCGGTGGTGCATAAACGCCGGCCATAACAAGCAAAGGCCCTCATGCACTGAACTGAATCCAGTGTCATTTGAGGTTAGCTGGCTTGTCTGTTTGGTGTTTTGCATGCAGCGAAGGAGGCCTTCACAGTGCTGCGACTCTCACATGCCACAGGGCCACCATCCAAGGGAGAACTATTAGTAGTCATTGTGAAAAGTGAGTTGTTGAAGTGCTTACTAAATTGAAGGCAGACTGGTATCTTCTGAAGAAGAAGGGTCTGGAAGTAAATAGGTGGTTTTCCTGCTCGTTCCAAAGCAAATAAGTTAGAAAACTGTTTCCATCCAGCATGAAGCTCAATCGTCTGGGTTCTATTTACACCACCAGCTATTTAGTTATTGTGCACAGAACATGTACAGCCATATGTACAGATGAAAGTTATTGTAGACATTGAGAAAAAAAAAAAAAAACCTTCAGAGAGGCCAAATTATGTCTCGTTGAAATAACAGAAGAGGGATTAACAATGCGTGTGGCTATCCGGTTAAACGCCCAACCTGTGACTTGATAGTTTTAACAACTTAATAATATGTACAAAAGGGCAAATGTGAGGCTCCAATTATGGTGGGACCAGAGAAAAATACAATCTGTGTATGGATTGCTCCAAGACTGGAAACTATTTCAGAAACCAAACAGCAAGTTAAGTGTTTTATAACGCCTTCATTCGTTTAAAGCGGCTCTTAGAAACAGGATCAGGTGTCACAGGCAGACATAGTAATTGTATATTAATCCCACCTAATATGTCCTAAAACTGTGTAATGAAACATCCCCTTCAGATTGCTGCCTCCTCGCCTCCCGTTCTGCAGCCCATGGAAACATGCCAAGTCTTCATAATCCACTCACAGCAAATGAAATCGCACAAGACACTGAAACCTTATATCACTCGGAACTGTGGTCCTGACATCATCATTTCCTCTTGTGCATGCTCTCTCGCAAGCTGCTCTCTTCATAGAAGAGTGCACACTTGATAAGACTTACGGCCACTTAAGGAGCTTCTCAGTGGTTTTCAGCCCGTCAGGAGTCAAGTGTAGCCCTTTGGCTTTGTTACCACAAAACCCCCCTCTCAGTGAGTCGATCATGATCTGCCGCTGCCTCACGCACCCACCAAAACTCACTCTAGTGTCAGGCGGAGGGGGATTAACTTCTGAGCAATAACACGCAATTAGATTTATTTTCCCCTGTTAAGCCTATTAGAGCACGGCCGAGCAGTCGGTGGGCTTGCAATAGCTGAATTTAATTGTGTTTCTTCTGCCCAATGAGCTGTGGCTGCAGGGTGTGTGCTGCATAGAGTGGAGGAGTGGAAAAGGCCCTTGTGTCACAAAGAGCTACACCTTCAGGTCTGGGAAGCAGCCGATGTGATCTCAGCTCATTCGCCTAGAAGGGAGAGGAGGGAGCTCTTCAGACTGTAAAGTGAAGCTGACACTGCGTCTAATGGTGTCACTTTGTGAGCCTTTCACGGGCGCACTAATCCTGTTACGCAAAAATAAAGACATGGCCACGTCCTCCACTCTAAGACCTTTCGCTGCTCATTTACAGGCCTTTTTGCCATTGTATACATGTAGGTTTATCCACTATTGTTGGCTAAGTGGCTCCCCTGCTGCACTCCACAAAAGACTGAAAACAAAAAAGGGAGGCTATATGTATAATAAGTTCAGTTGCAGAGTTAATGTGTGTGAGTGAATCTATTAATGCAGTTTTTTTTTTTTTTTAACAGTTTCACCATAGATATTTTGAGAGGAAACATCATTAAGGTACTGGCAACCTGTCCAGGGTGTATCCTGCCCTCACCCATAGTAAACTGGGATGTGAGAGACACAGTCTTTCTAAACACAGAGGTTCAGACTTTGTAGGTTTACATAAAGATTTTGTGAATTATTCTTTGAAGTCATTGACTGTTACTTACTGGTAATGACTTGTATCTTCAAAGGCTCTCCCTGGCCTTTGTTACAGCCACCACCAGAGTGTCTCTGCTGCCGACCTGGACCTCTAGACTGGTCTCCCGAAAAAAGAAAAAAGGAAAAACAAATGTGGGCACTTTGCATATCTTCCAACCCGGATTATGCTGAATCTCAACAACATTATATCAAACAGGTCTCAGCCACTGGCACGTCAGACCTTGATGGTCATGGTAACAATAATAAACACAGGACAAAAATCATGTTTTGCTTAAAGTGAGTGAGTAACTTCTAAACATGAGGTAAGTTTTCTTCCTTGTACATGTACCGTTCATTGGAATATAGCTGTCAAAAGATTCTTGGTATTATTCATTCTACCCTCAAAAGCAGCCTGATTTCCCAAAATATCCCATCTATGAAATCGAAGGCCACTTTGTGAAGTCTACTACTGGGATCAAAAAAATAAATACAAATAAACTGGTAATAACAACCTCCAGATTTTGAACATGTAACATATCCAAAGTAAACAGAAACAAATGTTTCAACTAGTGTTTTTTGTCAGCCTCAGTTTTTCCTTCTGCCTGAGATCAAGTGTTACGCTGAAACTGACAATTATTTTACAATATAAGATACGTATAGTAAAGTAAAAGTTTGCATGTTCAGTTTTCCTCTTCAATCCAAAAACAAGAATTTAAGGTTTACTGAGGACTAATTTGCACATATGTGTTTCTGTGTTTTCCAGTGATGGACTGGTAACCTGTCTGTTGTGTGCCCATGTGTGACCTGTCTTTACACAATAGTAAGCCCGGATCATCTCCAGACCCTTAATTGAATGAAGAAAATGGGAGGGAGGGATCTTGTTTGTATGCACTGAGCACTTGGTGCCTTTGTGTCAATCTTCTTCTTTCGTAATAATTTGTTTTTGTTCTTTTTAAAAAAGTATTCTCATTATCCACTAGGGATTCCTCTACCTTTGAGTGGTATAACATGTCTGTATTTCCCATACAAATATTCAGTGTTCACATAAAAATACTCAAAATAAAGATGTTCTATATCTGCAGAAGCACGACTTTCATAACATTTAGAATCTGGACTATATATCATTACAAAAATTATTAGTTTGGATATCAGTTGAAGTGCTCATGCCACATACACACAGGGCAAATGAGTTCAGGCAGAGCAAACCTGAAACTGACAAAGTGATGGATGTTTTCTCGCAGACAATGATCAATAGTACCTATTCTTCTGTTTAAATATTCACATTCAAACCAGAAACTAAATCACCTTCAATGAATGCTCTTTGTACCTGATTTCTCTTCTGTGTCTCTGCCTCTTACTCTCTGTTTTGGTACATAGGTCAAACTATGACATAATTATAGAGTTTGATGAATGAATGATCCATCCTTTCTTGTCAGAGGATGAAATACCTTTGCAACCAATGACCTTATAAGAGGAATACTTCATCATATCAAACAGGTGAAAAGAACAATGGGGGCACAACAGCAGAGACAATCAGGAGACAAAAGATGATGATATTTTCATCTGTCGCTGCAAACAAAGACACACGGACAGAACATGAGACAAACAGAGCCGCCAAGTCAGAAGACATGTCCACTGCCTTCTGTTACTTTGTCCACAACGTGTCTTTGTGATCATGAGTACAGTTCCTGACACAAGTCCTGGTTGGCCCAACAAATTACTGCCATTATAAGTAGATTGCCACAGCCATAATGAGACCGGCAAGCACTTAGAGACACATCAAGCCTCACGCAATCCAATCAGAACAAAAACAAACATCTGAAGCAGCAAACTCTCATTACCCCGTCATCCCCCCTAAGACCGCCACTTCAGTGTGAAACACTTCTTGATGACTGAATAAACAAATCCCAACATCTTTAGTGTTTGGCTTTCTTTGGGACCGAGGGCAGATTAGTAATCATATCTCTGTCCTGTTATTCTATGTCTCAGCGGGGAGGTGGAGGAGTTGTGGGTCGGGGGGCTGCAGATGAAACACAGCGAAGGGTTGGTGGGCTTCTTGCTGAAAACATAATTGGCATGGCCCCGGTGACACTGTCCATCAGATTGTGCTGTGCCGCTCTGTGTGCATTCACGAGGCCCCTGCAATGTTTCATTAAACAAGGAGCGGGGGCCTCCGAGAAGATGTTTGTGCAGCCTCCGTGGCTCCACCGCACAGCGAGGAGCACGCCTTGTCATCGTGGCCACGACACAGCTATAATTAGCAATGCAACCCCAGCTCATAATGAGTCTCCATGTGTACATTTGCTCCAGTGTGTGAATGTGACTCCACGTTATATCCCACTTTCATTTTTATGAAATAAAACCACATTTTTAATGTTTGTTATTTTAAATAACATATTTTCTTCTAAAGCAGCTATATCATTTTAGTACAGACAACAATTATTTTTCTTTGCATTTATAGTTAGTAGCAGGGCCAGACTTGTGGGGAAACCACACAACAATCATATCACAGCTATTAGCCACATGTTTCCTGAGAGTATTTGCTTAAACAAGTAATTTCAATATCTTTTTTTTTTTTTTTTTAAAGAGCTCAGTCCAGGTTCTCATGAAAGGCACACAAATCGTTTTATGATCTGATGATAACTTATTTATTGTTCTTCTTATTCTATGTGGACTTATTGAACACTTGTATTTGGAAGTTGTATTTCTTTATTCAATCATATTTATTCTTTATCAAATAGATTACAGTTTTGTAAGCTGTTCCATCACACTGTTTCGACATTTTTCATTAAATGTATATGTACAGTAGTGACTGCATTCCTATTATGTCACATGTTGCACATACCGACCAATGACAATGAAGGCATTGCATTACATCTGTCCATCCACACATTCATCTTGTATAACACCTTTGTCGAAATCAGGGTGGTGGTTTGGAGCCCAGCTGACTCTGGGGGGAGGCAAGGTACACCCAGGCGGGACATGATGGTCCATAATGGGGGAAACACAGATACAATCACAATCACACACCTATATTCAAACTTACAGTACATACAATTTAAAGTCACTAATTGACCTCACATGCATGCTTTTTGGACTGTGAGAGGAAACCAGAGTAGCTACATGCACAGTAAGAATATACAAACTCCACACAGAAAGGCCTCAGGTCAAGCTTGAACTGGAATATTCTGATTGCGAATTAAAGTGCTAACATCTAAACAATGCTGCCTGCCTGACAGTGGTTTTAAATTATTTGAAATCGGTTTGCCTCAAATGAAAACTCTCCATGCTTGGAGCAATAAAAAGATTGTAGAAACGCTGAGGTCTTGGTTAACTTAGACAGAAATTTGCCTGGATTGAAAACAATTGAGAAAAGTGTTGAAAAATGTCATTTGGCATGTTCAGTTAGTATTCTGTGAGCATGACATGGATAAAACAGATATGGAAGGGGGACGCGTGAATTAAAAGATTTAGATTGTGAGGGAGTTCCTAGTATTGTAAGCAAAACATACATAATTAGTATTTTCAAAGGTCTGCTTTGCAAACAGCTCACTGTAAAGGTTTTTGCTGTAGCATTAACCCAAAGTTCCTGACTCAGTATCACCAAATAAATCTGGACTGAAGTTTTTCTAAATCTCATTGAAATTAGTTGTTTTATTAACAAGTCCAACACAAAATAACAACAAGCCATGAAATAATCAGGGTGATTGCATTCGAATTTGCTAAACTGCTTTCACTTATGAGGAAACATTTTGTATTCCCTGATGTTTACTTAACCCGACTTTATTTGTAATGTAAAGATGTTTGACTAAATTCATTACTGTCACATAAAAGTCAATGCCGGCTGGGTTTGATTGTATCTGGTTGTTGTGACCATACTTTGTAAAGCACGTAGTCGTCTTCTAAAACATCTGCACCAAACTCACATGTCCCCAAACAGTCACTTCACAACAACATATGTTGGAAACAAAACCAATTACACAACTGTTACACTATGACACAAAAAACATGGACCAGGATCCACTTGTGCATAAAAGGACCGAGGCTCCTGGTCATGGGCCTCAACTTCAACAAAGATCACTATCAGAAATATTGAATAAGGGGGGATGTGAAGATAATACGAAGCCTCCAAGTCAGAGGAATCCATGCTGCCTTATAAGGTCCCATCTGGTGCAGAAAGGGTGAAGAGGGTTAGCGAGGGCACAAAATGGTGGACGGTACCAGCTCAACCACGGGAAAAGGTGCCCATCTACAGAGGTGGAACTAAGAGACGTTTAATAAAGAAATAACACATTCACACCAGATGCCACTGTGATTAGATCATGTGTGTCCAATTGTCTGGATTTAATGAGTCATGGTTGAGTTGACACAACTTCAACCTTTCCAACTTGTGAAAGAAAAAAAAAAGTTTGATATCCTCCCATGAGTTACTCTTAATTCTAACACTCAAGAGGATCTTAGCATTTTCCACAGAGCCATCCAACCCCGTCCCACTGATGCTGCAGTTAACGGTTATGTCCATCACTAAATGGCACACTTGTACTTCTCGCTCTGCTCGTCTGTCCGTCAAGTGAAAAGTAATAATCATTTTTGTGTAGCTTGCCCTCATAATTCCTGCAGACTTAACAGAAGCTAAATATATATATACCCATTTGGCCGGCTCCGCATGTCTACTTGTGTCTGCTAGCAATTAGTATATAGGTTTGTGCGAGTCCATTGTTTGGACTGCCGGCTTCTCAGATAGATAATGAACCATAATCGTTGAGTGACACCATAATTGCCAAGGTGTATGGTGACACGACAGCCGACGCAATTACCCTACTTTTGACATCAATGCTCTCATTAAATGATGTCATTGAAACATGAAGCTTTGCATACACACACACATACACACACACACACACACACACCCAGGCCTAGCATTTTGCACATGCACGCACACGTCACAGTCTCTGTAAGGGTTTAGAGATATTTTATACTTCATGCATCCATTAGGTTTGAATAAGTTGACTTTTTTTTTTTTTTAATTTCAGTGCAAGGGTTAGGGATAGACTATAGTGGCTAAACTGTCCCCACAACACACACTGACAAGACTTAATGTGCAAAAACCAACCAATCACTTTTTTTGTTTTTTTCTTTATTTTGTACTGCCAGCTTAAAGCTGCTTAACATTCTCTCAATGTTTCTGAAACAATTCAATTCAATTCTAATGAAACAACTAGCAGGAGTCACTCCTTAATCTTAAGCAGTCGTTCTGGACATTGTTAATTATTGTTATTAAATGTCAATGCATAAATGATTTGCTAATAGTTGAGGAAGGCCGAAAACAGCTCCTACTTTAGTCTGCACACAGAACAAAGGATTACCTTCACTTCTTCACTCAGCTCTGTGAACCTGAACCAATGCAAAGCGGCAGTAATATTCATTTCTGTTTTCACTTAAATATGGCTTAGAACTGCATTTACAAGGTGCCCGTACAGAGCGTAAAAAACTGTGCCTTTATTAAGTGTGAGAAGCTACTGGTGTTTTAGTCACCACTTAAAAATATGCTGTAAAAATGTGTCAAGCAAATAACTAGTTACAGTTTTATTGTCACACCTAACACTATTCATTGAAATCACTTTTCTCCATCCACTAAGAGAGGCTCTGAATTACCCAGTAGACCAATGCAATATATATTGCAGTAATACTGCAATACAGTAATACTGTAACAGTAGTTTCTAATGTATG
>OMNM01025786.1:2205-12430 GCA_900302745.1 Parablennius parvicornis | reverse complement strand
TGATTTTTCAAGTAAAAAATCATTTCTGTGTTTACTCCTGTCTTTTCACTGGAAAACATTGACACTTAAGATCTTTGTTTGTGGATCATACTGGTCACCACTCAAGGTCAAGAAAGACAATTGATTTTGAAAAGGAAATAGTCCTGTTGGGCCACATGGTTGTGGAATTCTTTGCCCTCTGGTTGGTGGAGTTCATGTTCTCCCTGTGCATGTGTTTTCTCTGGCTATTTCCCACACTAGAAAAATGTGTGCTTGAGGTGGGCAGCGCATGCGCAGTAGCAACATTTCAGAATGGTTGCAGTTTCTACAAAGGTTGAGATTTGAATTGTTAAAGTGGTTGGGTTATGATGTTTGGGCTGGAATTAATGAGTCAGTTCGCTGACCTGTGTCGCATGTATACATACCCACTTCCATGTCATGCCTTCTTCTGCGCACGCGGGTCACTTTGAGGTCGAATAACGTTCACGCTGCAGTCTGATGGAGGTTGTTTTTAAAATGTAGTGTAAACAAATTGGATCTCAGCAAGAAATCAAAGTTGAGCATCAAGATCTGCAGTGCAAACCTAGCAAAATAAATCAAGTTTTTTTTTTCTTTAAGTCAAATGACCTTTTCTGAGCTCATTAAAAATCATTTTAAAAGTTAGTTGTACTAATTCAGGTGAAACTGAATCCCTAAAACGTGAGGTGAAACCATAAACCTTCTCCTGACACAACCTGGTTTTTCTGGATAACTTTGTAAAAAATAAAAGCAGTAAGCTTCATTGACGTCTATGGGCAGTTTCCTGCAGCCACTCCAGTGAAATGGGATCAATTCATTGAGACTGAAGCCTTCCCTTTGTCGCCCTGCATTAATGCACAAATCATGAGCGGCGCTCCGAAGCCTCGGGCAATCTTCCTGAGGAGGTTCATGGTTTTTTAATCTTTCTACAAGTTAGACACTTTGCATGTATTATTAATGCTAAAGGTTGAGTAATACGTAACAGTTGCATGGAATAACTATTGCAGTGCGGCGCTGTCCATCAACCCCGACTCCTTTCTGCACCGACTCAGATTCATAAGTACAAACTCAAACAAAATGGCAGTTGTTTTTTTTCCGAGTTCATATTTTAATCCACACTTTATCTTTCATTTATCTTTTCTTCTTTTTTTCTTTTTCTTTTTTTACAGTGGCATAATTGAAAAATTAATATTCAATACTGAGAAAAAAAGCAAACCTCACACATCCCCCATAAAAAGCAAAATAATTACAGCGATTCAATCTTTGTACAAAATGAGTTATTTATAGCATCATACCGAAATAACAAAATAACATGTATGAGCATTGGTAATGTGTCGGGATGTCTTTGATACAGTGATTATATACAGTGAGGGGATGTCTGATTCACCAATGCCTCAACATGTCATTAGTACTGTTTGCAGCAAACTCAAAGGCCATAACGGTGATCCTTGTATGTTTTTTTTTTCCTTTTGTTTTTTAAAATAATTAAAAAATGGAAAAGGTAATGACAGACAACTACTTCAGTAATAACAGCAATAATATCAATCAATATAGTATCATATAATAAATGTCAATCAGTCATAATAATGAGTACACATATTTTGGCCATTTTTCTTTTTTTTTTTTTTGAATGTTTAAGTAAATTATTTGAATCCCTGTTTGAATAACATTTTAAAAGTGTGAAAACACTGATCAAAAGTGATATGATTAAATTAAAAAGCTATTCCCAGTCCTCCTTTTACTAAAATTGAATACTTACATAGTATTTACACGTCTTCTGGCAAAACCAACTCTTATCAGATAAATGGGAGGAAAAAAAAACAGAAGTGAAATACTTTAAATACTGTATATGCTAATATACAAACTGTAAATGTGTCAGGGATCCCAAGAGTCAACATTATTCACCAATATTCACGTTAGCAAAGTATTTTACAGCAATATCCACACATTGAGCATAGTTGTTCAATAAAAGTCAACATAAATAATGAACCCCAGCCAGGCTCCATTCATCCAGTTTTGGATCACACAACAAGTAGCGAAAAGAAAAGTTTCCCATACATGAATGAGCTGAACTCTTCGTCCCGTGTCTGACTCCATCTCTCCATCTAGACTCATATTGAATCCTGAGACAAGGAACAGTTGATGTGTTCTCCCTCTGTGTTAGTCCTCAGACTTTGTGCTTTAATTTTCTCACTTGTTCTCTGTTGCTGTAAATCAACAGTGCGAGCAACGACTGAAAACAAGCGTGGGAATATACAGATATGAGTACCGAAGCGGAGATGAAATCCTATCGATAGAACCACATTGTTTCGTGCTTCCATGGCATTTGTTGTGTCAAATGTTTCTGGGCTGTTTTATGGTGATTTTTTTTTTCTTAAACATGTGCAGAGTAACTGTAGCCAGAGCAAACTCCAGGCGAAATCTAACAGCGAGTCAACAGATGCTAATGTCTGATAAAAACTGGAACATATTCTGCTCTTAAAACGGTTTGAAAAGCTAAAACTTGACTTCTAACTCGAGGGAAAGTACATTTGCTTTTTGCTTTTGAATTTTTTTTTAAAAATCTGCTCAAAGTTGTACAAGAAGAAAAGAAAAGGTAAAGTCAATGCAGGCAGTGGAGGAGAAGCATTAAAAGTATACAGCGTTTAGGCACCGTAAAACCCAAAACGACACATTTGTACATGGTTTATCTCGATTACAAAAAAAGAGAAGGCTCAATTTCTGCAAATGCTTCGAGAATGACAACATCCAAGCTTATCTGGAAAAGAATGAGAACTTAAATTCAACGTAGTGACGCCGAGGCGGCTGAAAACTGCCCGTCTGCTGTAGAACTTGGTCATGAAACGAAAGAGAGCAGTGGAAAGAGGAGAAGAAGTCTAAATGAAGTACTCTTTCTTCTCCTCTGCATGCACGTGGTTTCCCTCAGCGTTGATGATGGCCGTGTCTGCGTCAGGGGCGTCCTCTGCTCCTTTGGCCTCATGTGTTAGATATGTCCCTGAGGGGACACACAAAGCCCATTCTAGTGATCCAACCGCTGGAAAGTCCAAGATGCTTAGGCCTTGCTTAGGCCACCGCATTATGTAATAACCATGCAGTATGTAATAATGTAATACAGTTTCAACTCAATATGTAATAATGTCGCATTTAGCAATACAATTCTTGAACGCATTATGCAATAAAATTTATCGCATTTTATGACTTCTTACATATTGCAAGAGTTTTTACAAAATGCAGGTGCTCTACTTTTTTTTAAATGAAAATTTAATTATTCAGTGCATTATGTAATAAATCATCAGAATTAGAAAAGCCACCATACCATCAGAATAACATTAAGCTTTCCCGTTTAATTGGGATTTTTTTTTTTTTTTAAAACAAGGATGTTTTATTGCTCAAGCCTAAATCAAATGTAAGTGTATTCATTATAATGGAGGATTTGTTTACAAGCTAGAAGCAAAAGCTACACTCATTAATTATTATTGACACACAAATTATGGCTGCACTGCAAGACATTGACAAATGCAATCTGCATTATGTTATGTAATTATTATAGGTGATACAAAGCATAAAACCACAAAAACAAACATTTATCACATTACATATTGCACTATTATTACATAATGTGGCTCTACACCGCCACATTTTGTAATAACTGTTGGAATTTGTAACAAGTTTTACAAAATAAGGCAAAGTTTATTACATAATGAGTTGAAAATGTATTACATTATTACATATTGCACTGTTATTACATGATGCGGCTCTACAAACCTGTTTATGCTGAGAAAACGGTTATTGGGAGGAGACCGAGTGACCTGATTTACCTTTATGTCTGGCCAGATATCGCCCCAGAACAATTATCAAACACAAGGTGATGAAGACCACGACTGCAACGACGCCGCCGATCAAAGCGTGGTCCGGCCCGTGTGGTCCTACAGCATTAGGATCTGAAACACGAGGAAAACATGGAGGCGGAACATCAGTGAGATGTTTAAACACAGCTGTAGGAATTTATTAAACATATCTGAGAATATTTAGCTCCTGAAAATAATCCAGATGTGGAGTTTACACTTGCCAACAAACGCACAACAGTCCCAAATGAGCTTGTGTCATACGTTTGGAGAAGCCTGACATCGCTGCTTTTGAAGTGTCTGAACTGTGATATAAAAGCGGTAATCATAGAAAATACCACAAAATTCTGAAAATGTGGCATTAGTAGCACAAACAAGCTGCAGAATAGTAAAAAAAAAAAGAAAGAAAGAAAGAAAACAGCTCTGACTGATGCTTTAGGGTGCTTTCTTTTCTTCTTCAGAGCTTGTACACATATTATCTTTTATGTTTCTCCTTGCTCCCTGCCACACTTCCCTGCTTCTCTGGATCAGGTTTTTTTTTTTAAAATAAGTGTTATTTAAAATGAGGTATCCTCTGCAGAGACGAGCTGAGGCTTACCCTTTGTGTCTGTACTCTAATAAACTGTGAGCGGTGGTGTCTTCACTGTGCACCTCCTATGCTCTCATTATCTCAAGCTGATGAATGACCATGGCTTGTGCTCACTTTTGCAAAGTGACCCTGGGAAATGACGGCAAGGATGGTTTTATTTATTTTTTTCCTTAGCAAAACTCCACTGTTAACAGAATGCAACCATCATTTTCAGCATCAAAAAGTGTGTGTGGCATTAAAAAAAATTAATGAAATAAAAACAAGATGAAGGGGTATAACATGCAGTTTATTTAACTCCATGCAGACCAGTACCACCACAATTATAATTTCTTTTCTTTTCTTTTTTTTTTTATCAGGATAGTCAGACCCCGTTCACACGACAATGTTTCAAGTGAAAACGCATCGTATTTGTTTCGCATTTACACTGCAATATTTTGGAAACAATGTCTGTTTGCATGTTTTCATGTTGGGCCTCGAGTGGGTGCTGTTGGTTGTTTTTGTAATGAAACCACACACACGGCCGCAGAAAGAACAATAAGCTATAAACATCAACAATGGGAGTACACGGACATCCATATGGACAGACGACAAAGTTGGACTACTATTCTGGGTGACTCAACTATAAACTCCCAAGTCCCAGGAGAATATGGCCTGGGAGTCATGACACTCTGGAGACCGCCATTGTTGTTATTGTCCTTCGTTTGGAACCTGAGCATTTTCAAATAGTTGGATTTTCCCGCGTTTCCATGACAATGGAGTTGGAGCGTGTTCAAAAAGTTCCACCTTCTCAGTGGCTCCGAACACCCAAAGAGCAACTGAATTTTTTTGGCGTTTTCACTTGAGAATGTTGTTGTGTAAACGGGGCCTAACACAAGCAGGCACTGGAGACTTTGAAGCAATAACTGTTCTGGTGCAACAGTTGAGCTTTTTTGTTGCATGTCAATGGGAAGAATGACCTGAATGTGAACAAGGAGCACAAGCAATTTTCATGTAAAAAAAAATATCAAACCAGAAGTTGTTACTTATATTTTCACCACAGTGCAAACACAGTTACAGAAAACTTCATCATTAGTGTCCGATCAGACCTTTTTGTCCACATTTGAATGTATCATATCACAACAATTAAAATGGCTGCCTGGAGATGATAACATAAAAAATCTTCTAACACATACATAGAAAAGGAGATATCTACACATCTCTGCAGCACCGAGAACACCACTGATTCATAATTTTTTACACAGCAACTGTAAACATTTCCTGACAAACCTGAGGCATGTTAAAAGTCTAAAAACTGTCACAAAATATAAAACTAAACCATTGCAGCCAAATCCTTCGCACAAGGATTAACCCATGGACACAATAAAAAAAAAACCTAACCTGAAATATTTCGGAAAATTACAATGCGATACATAAAGGAGAAATTTTGCTTTTCATTTCCATCTAAAAATGAAATCCAATTCTGACAATAATATCCCCTTCAATCAAACAGAAGCATCACTTCACTGTGTAAAAGACGAACCAGAAACGTACTGTGTGATCACTTATGCAGCGTGTGACATGGCTGGAGGGAAAGTGACTGCTGTCAGCAGAGTGAGCGTCCATGCATGGTGATGACTTGGCTCATGCTGGGTGAGGCCATGATGTGTCCTGACCCAGAGCCAGATCCAACATCACGCACTCCAAATCTGGCTCGCAATGATCACCTGCTGGGAATATTTACCTGTCGTAGGCCCTGGAAAGTCTTTGGCTGTTGCCATGGTTGGAGACAGTGACAGCAGTAAGGGAAGACGAGGGGAACAACACCGTGATAAAACAGGTGACCATACAGATTCAAAGGAAAAAGACAGGAAAATTGGCATGGTCTCAGTTTTCACTTTGACGGAGAGCAGGAGCGATGGCGAGCGAAGCTTGTTGTCGGAGGCAAACACATGCTTACAGGAAATGTTTTCACAACACAAACCATGACAACAAGATGAACAAAAGCATAATAAAAATATACAGTATTCATATTTCAAACTGCAGTGTGCATTTGCAATCGATACCTCCCTGTTAATTGTAAATTGTAAATTAACAAGGAATTTATGCAGATATTTTGGGGTTTCGATAATTATACATTCGTATAAGGAAGGATTCTTGTTGGTAATTGATAACATGTCAAGACCTTGTTCATTCGAGGTGAAACTGCATTGTTTTAGCATTTTTATTTCAGAAAAGTTTCACATTTACAAGGCTACAATTTGAAAACAATGTCCGTTTACACTGAAATGGCAAAAATGCTAAAAACTATGTAGTTTTCATGTTGGGCCATTAGTGGATGCTGTTGGTTGTTTTTGTAATGAAACCAAACACATACATACAAACAGAGAACAATATACTATAAACATTCACAATAGTGATTACACAAATGTTCGTATGGACAGACGAACAAGTTGGATTGTCATTCCGGGTGACTCTCTTCTAAAACTAATATGGACTGGGAGTCATGACACTCTGAAGGCCGCTATTGTGGATATTGTCCATCTACTCACGCATGTGCAGAACAACTAATTACTATGTAGGCTATGTGGTGGGCGGCTCAGTAGCAACACGTCAGAAAAGTATCATTTTCTCCAATTTCCACTGAGACATTTTTAAAAAAGTTCCACATTGGGAGCCATTTTCAAAAAGTTGCATATTCAGTGGCTCTGACCACCATTAACGTGTAAACTGATCCACAAAGCGCGACAAAAGTTTTCTGTTTTCACTCGAAAATGTTGTCATGTAAATATCAACCCAAAATTCCACTCATCAGCTTACCATACCGGACCATACTTGCCGACATATTCAATTGCCAACTGCTTTACTGCTTGATAAACAAGAAAAACTATACATTTTTTGCTTTAATTTATGAAATAAATGTGATTTTTCTAAGTTTTATAGCTTGTAACTTATCTTTCTTTATCATCAATAGCCCAGTGCTTACCAAGTCATTAAAGTAAAAACAAATTCAGCACTATATCAAAGAGACCCATTGAGGGTTGAATGTGCTTCATGTAAAATTTTATTAAAAAAAAAAAAAAAAAAAATGGCTTCAAATAATTATTAGAATGGGAGAAAACAACGATCAATAACCTAATCAAAGACCTCCACTCATTTACATGACGTTAATCAAGGGTACATCAGCAGGTCGCCTTTGCAGTTTGCGTGTTTTTTTGCAGGAGGTCAATAGTAAGAGTGGCAGTAAGCACAAACAGTATTTACATTTAGGTTTTAACTGCTCATGTCCACAGTTTAAAGTTTGGATGAAGAGCTGAGCCACAAGTGTAAAGATAAATGTGAGAACATAGGGCTGGAAGTGTCGATGCTGGAAATTAACAAATTTATCGAAGTGTTACAGGAAAAAATATAAAATAAAAGAAGAAGAAGAAAATGATGGCTGGATCCCCTGAGATGGGACAATAAAACTGCAAATAAAACTAGTTAGTTGAGGGAATGTCAGCATAATAAAAGCAGAGCTCTCTGGTATATAATGAAAAAATTATTTCCTTTTGATTACGTTCAAACGCGCTAAATGCATTAATAATTATTCTAAAAGCGTAAAGTACTCCCAGTATACCTCTGGTAGACATGTCTGATATTCTACACTCATGAAGGCGATCACACCAAACGAATACTGCCGGTTATTTTCTCAGTCTCTCAGACGTAAATCTCATTGCATCGCGTTAGTAAATCAGCTTTTGCAACCATTATTTTATTGTCTCAGCTGCAAAGCTTTAGCAGATCAGAGCCATGAAAAAAGAAGCAACAGTTTTCAGATGGTGAGCTAGTATTTGAAGAGACGACAGACTGAGGACCTGTTTCCACAACAATGATTCCAAGTGAAAAAGAAAAACTTCCGTTGTCTTTCAGGTGTCGGTTTATACAACAATGCTGAACATTACAACTTTTTTGAAATAGCTCCCAACTTGGGTCTTTTGAAAAAATGCTCTCACTCAGTTGTCGTATAGACGGGCGAAAACAACACTTTCTGGAAACGCTGGAATTCCGTTCTGTATGGGCGAAGGAAACGCTGCTATTGCTCATACACACTGCCACCTTTGTACATAGACCTTCTGCACATGCACAAGTGTGTGGTTTCATTACAAAAAAACCCCCCAAAAAACCAGCACCCACAAGTGGCCTGGCATAGCAATGTTTGCCATTGTTATTAGAATCTTGTTTTGTGTCATAAAGAATGGATATGATTTTTGCAGTCTGTGTTTCAAGGATGACCTGTGTCGGCACCTTTGTAACCTTTGATGTCTGGAGTGTGGGGAAGCATGTGAATCCTTCTCAAAATAATTAAGCCTTTAAAAAAAGTGCTCTCCATCTTCATTGTGTGACAAACTCCTAGACAGCTGCTAAAGGTTGTACTGTGACATTGTCTATTCTTGCAAGAATAATGTATTCAAATTCTCTTAAACTTCTTAAACACTCTGTCTGATTCCTGTGTATTGGGTCTCTTGAGATTTACTAGGAAATTCTCCAGACACCATGTAAACAGAAATCATTTTCAAAACGTTCCCGTTTAAAAGCAAAACTTTTCTGAAAGAAAACAACGAAACAATGCCTTTTCACTTGAAACCAGCAGTTTGACTGAGGGCAAAATGAACGCTGCAGTGACTCACTGCTGCCCCCTAAAGCACAACAAGAGAGCTACTGAATCCTTTAACACCTTTAATTCAGCCTATGGACATTTGTGGATGAACAAAATCATATGGATGCCTGCAATATTAGAGATAGATGAGAAAATATATATATCTTTTTAATTTCTGTGCAGCAAAGTATTTGCTATCAACATGTTTTGTTTTTGTTTTTTTCCCACCTGCTTCTGCTCAAACGCCTACATTTGCACATTCAGTCTGCACATAGTTACAAGCTTTTCCTCTGATAAACATCTGCAAATGAGTCGGTGAGACACCCAGCTGGTGAGAGCAGATGACTGTTACAATAAAACGATTTTATAAGTAAACATTTTTGAAGAGGAAAATGCATTAAATAACTCTCAAGGATAGGCACAATGAGTTGGGCTGTAGAATAATCCGTATACACGTTTGTTTACGAGTGGATTTCAGAGGGCACCTTCAAGGTTTACAGCTTGATTATCAAATTGAAGCGTTCCCCAACTCTGAGTAACACTCGTGTTTTCCCTATCGCAACAACCCATCTATTTTCATCGCTGAAGCTACCATTTAGTGCGCTTTACCTGCAGAGTACTCTTGAGGCTCTGTATGAAAAAGCTATGACACACAAACATTGCAGCACTAATTCCATTAGGAGAGATAGAGAGAAGTATGCATACGAAGCATTTTCTTTTGGAAGAACATCATTCCAACACAAGTGCATGTGCTCCTATTGTTCAGTGGTATGGGTAAAAAAAAAACAAAAAAAACCAAACAAACATCCAGTCGAGGAACAAAAGTGTAGTAAACACTCTAGTGTTTTGCAGAGATTTACATTTGTGAACTACCTGATGAAGCATCTTCTGACTGTAAAATCTGCTTATTTTCAAGAAAGGTGAAAATGAAAATTAAGGTGAGGTGAAAGAAGGGAGAGAAAAGAACTGAAGTCTGAATTCATCCAGTATAACAATGTGATTTTCTCACTCAAAGCTCAGTTAGCTCATCAATCATCAGCTCTGCGTTCTGCGTCATGTTTTTGAGTGCATGGAGCGTCGAGGCGGGTGCAAGAGGGGATGGGGTGTGGAGGGTGAAGGCGTACTTGTGAACACAGCTGCGTCGGCACCGGTGGGATGGAGGGATGAAAACTGGGGGGG